>CAJNOQ010000564.1:0-46652 GCA_905250885.1 Didymodactylos carnosus | reverse complement strand
TTACAAAACGGTTAAACCGTGTTTAAAAAACGTTTAAAGGGTATAACCATTTGAAACATATCATAACCGTTTCAACGTTTTCCACGAGAGAAAAAACCCTTATTGGTTTTTTAAAACGCGGTTAACCGTATTTTAAAACTCCAGAATCAGTTTTTCGGTCACAAAATAGAAACGGACAAACAGTTATGATATGTTTCAAATGGTTATACCCTTTAAACGTTTTTTAAAATACCTTTTTTTTTTAGAGTGTAGTCAAAATTGCCCACTGTGAACGGCTCTAACTAACTATTGCGGTCAAATAGTTTCTTTTATCGTTAGTTTTCCTATTTTAGCTGATTTTAATCATAATAGTAAACTAAAAAGAAAGCACTAAGGAAATTTCTTAATATATTTTTATAGAGATTTTTTTCTCGAATTTCCGTTTGCGGGAATTTGAACCAATGAAACATTTCTCGAATATCCTGAAATAAGACTTCACTGTCTCGAAAAGGCATTCTTTTAGAAAAAGCACACTTAAATAGTGCCAATGACATGGAAAAGTGTACCGAAAGTATGCGTTTTATGTGCTGTTGGTATCCATTAACCGTGTCACTGACGCATTTCGCGATTCCCATTTTTTTCATGAAGCGTGGTTTTGACACACTGTGGTAACATTTCTGGACGCTTTTGTGTGCTTCTAAAAGTATATCATCGGCACACTTGTCGATACTTTTAGCGCACGAAAAGCAGAAATTTTCTTAGCGATTTCGTTTTAGTTTATCATGATTAAAATCAGCTAAAATTAGAAGACTAACGATAAAAGAACCTGTTTGAGGAAACTCGATGAACTTTATCTATTTTGATAACAATTGGGAAAAAAATTTCGTGCTGATTTCGAGATGTATGAGCTCGCAATTTTAATATCGTTCTTCTAGTTCTCTACTTATGCGTCAACTTTCTCTTCCAAATCTCACTCTTCGTCGTAAATACTTTAGACTTCTACAACTTTTCAAAACTTATAATCGTCTAAGTCCTGTTTCGCTTTTTTATACTATTCATCGTCCTCACTACTCATCTTTACGTCTTCATCATTCTAAATATATTCGCATTCCATCTTCTGTTAATGGTTATTCTACGCAAACGGTGCATTCTTCTCTTTTTTATTTTGCTGACTGGAATAATCTCCCAGAGTCAGTTATTTGTCTTTCTTCTTTAACGTCTTTCAAAACAGCTTTATGTCAGTATCTCTTCTAGTGAAACATTGCTCAGTTAAGAATTTATAATTGTTCCTTTTTGCTTCTTTTTTTATTTTTTTCAAAGCTTTGTTCTGTTTTTACTACTTCTGATCCTAACCTTAGTTGTCTTATTTATTTTGTTCTTTTTTATTACTCTTTTTATGTTGTTTGGCTTGAGTCATTTATTACAGGTCAGTGACCTTCGATGACTCTTACTTTTCGTGAATAAAACAGTCTTAGTCTCAGCTCAAACTTTCCAATTCATCACTGTTCAAAAACGCCGATAACTGTCGGACTAATTCTTTCGCCATTTTACTCAGCTTTTGTGCCTCTATATTTTCATCTACGGTAGTCAAGGATTTTAATTGGTTTTGAGAGGAAAATCCTAAGGGTGCCCCTAAAACTTTGGACCTCTGGAAAATAATGTTCCACATGTTTTTTTGAAAAACGAGCCTAATGTTCTATGGCTAAATTTTTATGCTCTAAACAATGCTGATATTGAAATCTTCGCGGCTCAGAGGTCATGTAGTTCTGGGCGGAGTTGTATGGAAGCACCCTGCATACCGGTGGTGATGAACTTGTCACGAGAGAACCACATATTATCAAGAGCTGGTTCACACATCATCGGATAGAAAATTATGGGGGGAATGGAATACACATATTGTTGCTGAGTTTTGAGTAAAACTTTTATTTGAAAACTCAATTTTTCGAATCGGTCAGTTTACCAGCAAAATGAAAAACCAATAAGTTGTAACCACCGCAAACCATGGTGCCATGATACGTGGAAGATTTCCAGTAGAATCGCCCATTGCTAAGTTTAAGAAGATGAGTCTTGCAATGAAGTAACTGTTCTCAATATGAGATACTCGAGCCAATCTGATGTGTGATATATCTGATTAGTCGAGGTCTAAACTAGTACTTAAGTAAAGCTCATATCCAAAAATCTGTAAGTGCTGTATTCTGCCAGTGAATTTACTGTTCCTTTGTCAACTGTGACAGCCTACGGCCGCTATCTTTTTAAGAACCTACCGGCTTATCTCTTTGAAAAACAACATAAATCAAAAGTAATCAGTACACTGTGAAATGTGATATCGGAAGAATGAGTGACCATGCCATATACTGTTCTGTATTGTACATCCAGAAAACTGAATGAATTTTCTTTGTTTATGACCCATCACCCACTTTATCAGATATCTTCCTTATGAGAAGTCAGAGACTCTTACAGGTGGCACTATCTACAAAAGTGGTTGACTTGTCATCCAAGAGATATCTAGTAAAGTGGGTGACGAGTCATAAACAAAGAAAAGTCATTCACTTTTCTGGATGTACAATACAGAAAAATGTATGATACAATCACTCAGTTCTCCGATGTCAAATTTTACAGTGTGAGCAATATTTGCATAAGAACTTGACAACCAATCATAGAGCAGTTACTATCACCCCACCCTACACAGTCTCTTCTGCAAAAAAAGTTAAGCTGAACATCGAAAGATGCATGAACGAAATCATGTTTTATCAATGACCGTCAGATCAATTTCAGTCGAGAATCACCCAGTGGCATGACAAAAAGTGGTCCTTAACTTCCGATTAAGAAATACCAGGATATCTTGAAAATATTGAGGTCATTTTTGCGAAGGGGGGAATCGACTTTTTTGCGTTCAGAGATAGCGTGAAGTCCTATCAACTAGCAACTTTTTCTGACAGTATTCGGTGGAAAAAATCATTTTTTCAAGAGTCCAGGGGGTGGATCGGTCCCCCCAATCTCCCTCCCTGGCTACGGCGCTGAACTCAAGTTATCTTTTTAACGGTCCTCGAATGACTGACTCCCGTTAAGTTATCAGATGAGCCTCGATTGAGACCAATAACTTCCCATGCTGTAATAAGTCTTGCACTTGGTCCGCTGCTTTTCTAGCCTTCTGGACACTTCTGTGAATTATATAGGGTGAGTAAGAAGTGCTGAAGTACTGTTCTATTAAATTTTTGATCCATACTGACTTGTATTTAAAATTTTAATATTTAGCTCAAAAGATAGAGAATTTAATTCTCTAGGAAACTGTCGATTCTGTTTTGAAATGATTTTCGAAATTTCAGCAGAATATTCACGATATTAAAATATTCGTGTTCATGATCTCTGAATTCAACTTTGAGATAATTATTTTAACGTCAAAAGATGAAGAATTTTATGCTGTACAATCTGACACTATTTGTATAAAATGGTTATTCTTTTTTGTGAGAAAGAAAGCCCTAAACTGACTGACTTATGTAGAAAATCTATATTATCAGTATTTTGCTTTCAAACTCAAAATTTAAATCCACGTATTTTATACCAGAAGATGCAATATTTCTCACTTTACAATATCTCATACACCAAAAAATAAAATTATAAATTTATTTTTAAAAATGGAAAATAATGTTAGATGCTACTAAAGATGCATCTTCCTAAACTCCTTTGAACCTTTTGTGAAAAACTCTGTCGAGAGTTACCTTGACTTACGAGGAAACCACTCCAACTGTCCAATCGCTTTTTTCACGAAACCTAGTGGACAATAGGTGATCGAGTGTGCTGAATCCGAATATCATAATGGTTTGGACTTTTAAGCCTCCAGAGGCCGATTTTCTAGAGAGCCAGTTTTTCGTAAACTCTAAAAGATAACCAAAACCTTTCGTAATGAGGCATAATTGTAGTCCGCAAATTTCTGGTTAAAATGAGACATCTCCCAGCTCTACACGACCTTTCTTTGCGAAGTTAGAGAATTTACAAGAAAAGCCCTAAATTACTTCTTATTTCTGTAGCCTCGAGCTGACAATGAACATTTAGGCCTCTTCTTATAAATTCTCTAACTTTGCAAAGAAAGGTCGTGTAGAGCTGGGAGATGTCTCATTTAACCAGAAATTTGCGGGCTACAATTATGTCTCATTAAGAAAGGTTTTGGTTATCTTTTAGAGTTTCTGAAAACTGGTTCTCTAGAAAACCGGTCTCTGGAGGCCTAAACGCCCAAACCACTATGATATTCGGATTCAGCACACTCGATCACCTATTGTCTACTAGGTTTCATGAAAAAAGTGATTGGACAGTTGAAGTGGTTTCCTCGTTAGAAGAATTTTGCTTTGCTATATGAAGGATGGGACTTTGTACAGAATTTCGCGCTGCATTTAATGTGTGTATTGTGTTTTGATTAATAAATCTTCTTTAGTCAGATACGCTAAGAAGAACTTCAATTAGATGGGTGATCGATTTTCATAACGTAACATTTTAGTATTTTTATTTCCACAGCGATGATTCAAAATTTATTTTAGAATAAAATTGACAGTTTTCTGGAGGATTAAATTCTCTATCTTTTAAGCTAAATATTAAATTTTTAAACACAAGTTAATATAGATAAAAATTTAATTGAAAAGTGCTTTAGAAAACCCACAATTATTGAATACGTAATGCGTCGTCTATTCTTATGAAATAACTTAGATAAAACGTTCAAAAATAACTTGAGTTGGTCTATCACATTTCAAAATTTGCGAACATACAGAATTATATGATTTCCACTAACCAATACGATCTATTCTAGACGAACGATTCGTTTTATGGAGAAAAAAATTTTGCATCAACCATGTCGACCAAGGCGTAAAAACTAGACAAAAGTATAAGATCTACCTTAAACAAAAACACTTTTTGTTTCGAAAAGTCGATGGTTATTGACTGATCGAGATAGTAATTAATACTACCACATGTGCATTTGATTTAGATGGCTGTGTTATGTGCAACTCTATAATTTTGTTTTCATTATTGTAGAGTATGACATCTTCTGCAACTGCACTTCCGGCCGATGAAAACTCAGTTCCAGCGCCCGATGATATAAAGGATACTAATAATCCAAGTGCAACAGTTCCAGCGCCCGATAATATGAAGGATACCAATAATCTAAGCGCAATAGTTCCAGATGCTTCTTCAACATCAACTGGTACCTTTACCAGTATAGATTTAAATCAAACAAAACACAGTTATGTAAGTTTAAGTGATACGTCAGTGTTTTATGGTGCTCAACAACAAGTTACACAATCTGAACAATCACAATCAAATCTACATAAGACAAATGATTTAAGTACTAGTACGTTAAGGCAGTTTAATTTCTCTAGACGAGATTTCAACTCTTTTATTTTATTAAGGCTCTAATTTTCCAACCGCAAACTCAAAATCAACACCTGTTAATCGACGTGTCTCATTACCAGATACCGTAAAACTATTATCACGTATTGGATCAGTTAGACGATGGGGATTAAGTACTTATAAATACACAAAACAATCAATGTTAGAAAAATTTGGAAAAACAACAAAAACGATTGATACAGAACTAGAAATGCAAATTGAAGTAAGATGATTCAATATCAATAATTTTTGTATTACTTTTTTGTGTTTCCTACTTTAGCGATTGAAAGAGACAAAACGACGTTATGAAAACATGTTGATTTTAGCAAGAGCGTGGCAAAATCATTTCGCACAACTGATGTATACACAAAGGGCATTAAGTAAGTGATAAAAAAAAAACAGACAGTCAACAGACTTTTTTCATTCCGATTCTCTTGCTTTAGATGAAACATTTAGTGAACTTCAACAGCGATCAGTCGACCTGTCCGATGAATTTAGCTACAACGCTGAAACTCAACGTTTATTAGCTAAAAATGGTGAATCTGTGTTATCGGCTATAAATTATTTTATTTCAACGTTAAATACTTTATGCACGAAAACAATGGAAGATACGATGGATACAATTCGACTTTATGAAACAACAAGGTAACATCTAAGACTTTTCAGTCGACTGATCTCTGGCTGAGTGGAACAAAAATCACTTATAATTTAGACAAAAAAATAAAAGCAATTTTTTTGAGAAAATAAGCAAGAAACACTTCACTATTACTCTTGTGTCTTTTGGAGAAATGTTGATCTTAATGTCATAGTTTAACTTCTTCTTATCTAGAGTCGAATATGACGCCTATCGAAATGATTATGAAACATTGCAAAAGAGCTGTAGAACAGATTCGAATATAAACGAGTTGTCCAAAACACAAAGCGATTATCAACTTCAAAAAGAACGATATGAAAAATTAAAATCAGATGTTAGCATCAAAATCAAGTTTTTAGAAGAAAATCGAGTATGACATAACGTATTTTATAATTTTTGTAAAATAACCGCTGTAACTCATCGGAAAAGAGGAAAGTAAATTCACCAGTTTCTTTCTTAATACGCTCGGTAATCATCACTTATTTTGTTGTCTTCTTTATTGTTTGTTTCTTTTGTTTGTAGACCAAAGTAATGAGAAAACAATTATTATTATTCCATAATGCAATTGCATCATATTTCTCGGGTAATCAAGAAGCTTTGGAATCGACACTATTACAGTTTAATTTAAAAATAACATTAGCTGATGGTAATGGTAGTACGGAGACTGATGGAAAAAAATCGTTTTTAGAACAAAATTAAATATTTTTTACACAATTTATAGGTAAACGGTGAATTAATTTATAACAGTTCCTCATTATTCATTCCATAGTTTGATATTCTCTATCTCACTCATTTATTTTTTCACTCATGTTACTAATGATTTTAAGAAATGATCTGTCTTTTATGCGTGCACTTTTGTCTGTATATACACATTTGTCTTTAATCTAAGTCACATATACCCATTCTTTTTGGTATTGATTGGATCTCACATTTTACAGTGATTTGTAAAGCTAATTTCATATTTTTTTCAGTTTTTTTATTCTGGCACATTGTTATGAAGGGAAATATAACTTTATTTTTTTAAGCACTAGTTGTAATAAAAGTTACAGTTTGAGAAAAAGACGCTGGTTATGTTTTTCAGAAACAATAATTAAACCATCTTCAGCAAGGAGATCAAAGTTTTTCTAGTCTTAATGTTATTCTTTTTACTTACTATAGTTCATCCTTTCCGTGCAAAAAACATTCTAATTTTCCCATCCAAATGCAAACATTCTAATATATAAAGTATCCCCTACACTTCTGTGAACTCTTCCTACCATTTCCATACAAACCAACGCGTGTTTAATCATAGTTATAAAAAATAAAACTAGACATGATGAAATATTAGATGTATAATCTAAGATAGCAAAGAGATAAGATATCGAAATACAGTTAATAAACAGAGGTATATAATCTGCTCGTAAGAATGAAAAACTTTTCTGACAAAATTTCTAGAAAATTCCTCCTCGGTAATGGCGAAATATTTTCTTCTGCAATTATTTTTCAGTAACTTTCATTTTATTCAGAAAATCGCCGTAGAATTTCCAAAAATATTTTTTTTCTAATCTAATTCTAATTTCGATTTTCTAATATTCTAGAAATTCGATCGATTTTCTATAAATAATTTCCAAGATTCTTGACATTCCACATCGAATTTCTAGAATGTTGGAAAATCGTCTTCGAATTTCAAAAATCTTGGGAATTATTTATAGAAAATCGATCTCGAGTTTCCAGAATTCTGAAAATACAAGATCGAATTTTCAAGTTTCTTGTAAATTCGATTTTCTAGAATCTTGAAAATCCTCAGAGAATTTATATATGGACGTTTTGAAAATCACCGAGGATTTTCTATAAATAATTCCCAACATTACAGTGTAGGTATATTCTACACTTCTATTAATAATGTAAACTGGAAGAGATTAATATTTTAATCGATAAATTGATGATTTCCTGATACAATATAGTATAACACACGCTGCCAAAATTGTTGACATCAAGATACAACAAAAAAAATTCTATCACTGTTTTCATTTTGCTAAATGCATGATATGGCATACAATACTTTTCAGTAATTTTGTAAGATTCTTTGGAATTTTTGAAAAAAAGAAAAGTCAGAGAAACGAAAATGAATCCGAAATGAAGTGAAGTTTATTATAAAAACAAAAAAAAGTGATGTCTGTTTCTTGAAAAGATGTGTAAATATCGTGAAAACTTATATCTTTCGGCCTCGAGAGTCTTTATAATTATGACCCCTGAATCAGATCATTCTAACATCAGATATAGACAAAGCTTTTCAATTGTTTTCGATAACGTCCTCGATGAAGCATCATTATCAGACTCAGTTTTTAATACTGAATCTGAAAAAAATACCTTTGAAAAGTTAGAAGCACGAAAACAGCTATTTAAACAGCTGATCTCAAACAGCTTTACATATGTTTCCTTTCGTATTACGTCTCTTTTTGAACTATATTGAATCAGCATCCTCTCAATAATAAGAAGCCCTACATTACTCTCGTTGTTGATCTGCCTATAATGCTCAATAACACCAAGTGAAAAGTATTCTAGGTTTGCTCAAAATTTATAGTATGTTAGACATTGTGTTTGCTCAGTAGTAGATTTTTCAATATTGATAAAAAAGTTATAAGCAGCATTTAGTATCTATTGTCGTATATCAGTACTCACACATTTTTAATAACATACACTTTCTATGTCATGGAAATCTAAATTAAACTCGTTTTACTTTTTCTACTGTTACTAATTGGAGTTCTATATAAGTTAAATATCTCACGATGAAAAACAGTAAAGATGTTTGTCCAACTATATAAATAAGATAGTAAAGAGCAAGAAAAAACAAACGCGGTATATTTAATGCGGTGCGAAGCATACTGCATTATAGCAATCATGCGTGTCTTTTCCTTTATCCTTAGAAATGTGTCATTTTCTGTAGCGATTTTCTCAAGAATTAGAAGTACTGTGTCAAAAGTTGAAAAGCGAGTACAGAGTCCTGTGGTTGAATGTGGGAATGTCCCTTTTTCAGGCTTTCTGGAGCATCAGAAAGTAGGTTGATTGAAAATCGGAACGTAGCAATTTTTCAACAAAACGATAATTGATCTGAGTATACAGGCGTAATGTTCATTATAGCACAATGTTACTTTCATAGCTGATCTCAGATGTAGTGTTATTCACTTCATTATCTATATATGTGATTTTGCTGTTATCAATGAATCATTGTTATACCTTAACCGGGATGTGCTTTCACAGGTCATCGAGTCCAGTGTTATCTGTTTATTATCTATGTATATTTGTTAATAGTGTAAATGACTGATTATGATTGCTTCGGCAATGCATGTACTGTTATCTTGAAGACAATGAATCTCTTCGTTGTGTTCGAATTTTCTTAGAAGTAACTCACTGTATTCGAGTTATTTTGCCTGTGGATTCCCATATCATTAAAATCACTCCGTTCTGGACGATTACTTGCGATTAGCAACAAAACCGCAAATTATTCGCAATTCTGTCTGTAATAGTCCGGAAAATGCGATATATCGGCGATTTTTAACAACTGGCGACTAATCGGCTTGCATGAAAAATCGCCAGTTGTTAAAAATCATGGATATATCGCCATTCTTAAAGTTCCTGTGATTTTTCTGTTTTTTTAATAATGGTCAATTAATTGCGATTGATCTTTGATTTTAAGATATTAAATGGTATTTTGTTATTCACAGTTTTATTCTGCAGTAGAGTAAGTATATAAGAAACATGATTTCAACGAGAAATAGTCTTCTTTTTAGATTATCTTTTTAGTTTCGCTTAAAACGAAGTTGTCAAGGATGTTCTCTGTAGTTTCTTTAGAGTTGATTTATTGTTTCGATTTGAATCAGCTTTGAACCGAGGAGCCCAGCTGACTGTTAAACTACAACTCGCCGATTAACTACTATTAATCGCTAAAAAATCGCCGATTTATTGACGATTAAGCGCATAATAAATCGGCTGAGTAATCGCTAAAAAATCGTCGATTCACTGCCGATTTTGACTACATGGGCTCACAGGATTTATCTACATTTTTGTACAAAGCTGCTTTCACAACTGATTCAAGACAATCTAATTCATCATTACCCATTAATAATGTACTAAATGTGTTACTTTATTATAAAGTCTAACTATCGGTATCTCGTTTCACACCGCATTCACAAGTCTTGCGTAGAGTGATTGCCGTCTACTTGATCTTTATAGTTCAATTATACTGTTCAATTTTCTTCTTTTTTTTCATGCTGTAGAATCGCCATTTGAAGTGATTTCTATTTTGTAACTAAGCAACAAAACAGCAATATCGTTACTCAAAAACACAAGCATAGTGTACAAATATACTTTAAATCATTAGGAGTCATGCTAGACACTGTCTTCTCGCTGGAACAACTACTTTAGTTCAACAGCACTACGTTCAAGGAGGATAAACGTTACTCACTTGAGGCCACCTATAAACATAATTATCTTTCCAGCCATCGAGACTTGAAAGACGAAACTTTCAGAAAATCTTTAAGTGATGGTCGTTATTCATTTCCTAAAATTTCAGCTCGATCTGTCTGGCGCAAGTAAATTTCATTTTTTTAAGTTCTCTCGTAATGGAGTTCAATTGAAATTGAAGCGTTCTGTATCTTTGTTTGTTTTCAAACGTTCGTTCAGAATAAAGAGACTCGAGTTAGCACACTAGAACAAAACATGTCATTTATGTAACTGAGAGCCCGAATGGAATGTCGAATCATTCGATTCGTTTTTCAGGCTCTGATTGCTAATATTGAATAAAATTAACTAATAATCTTCGTCATGCGATCGTCTGTATCTACACTAAAAATCGAATCAGTTCGATTTTATAGATTCTTACGATTCGATTAAAACAAAGAGAAGATTCATGATCTTGTCTATATTTATGGAAAAATAAAGAAACGCCTGAAGTTTGGGGTATTTCGTGTCGAACGCCAATGCTAGTCATTAATTTTTTCGTCCTAACTAACCTAACAATCTCGGTGAATACAAACGACAATTAGCAGATTAAACAGATGACATCGTACACCTGTTTTGGTAGGCGATATGAAGCAAATACATCAAGATAGAAATTAAAGAAAGTTTTGAACTGTTAGTTTATTGCATGATTATATCTGGTGAAGTTCTGCTGCCATTATCATTACTATACCGTCTCAAATTTTTCGTGAAAACTGGCTCCGTTTAGAGTTACAGACATTTTTACTTCGCAAACAGAATATCCATGGCGATGAAATCCAAACTCTAAAAAGCTGTAACATGGCAAATACAAAATTTTTGGGTTACTAGAAACTTGAAGCAGATTAGCTTTTTTCGTATCAACTTCTGAGAAATCCTTTTACTTTTAGCAGTTTTTACTCAGGTGTGTAGGAATAATCTGTTGTAATTCTGTAAGTTTTTTAAAGTTACTATTCTTGCTTATTTCTAGATGTTGCAAACTAACATTGTTCTTCTCATTTTGCTTTTGTGTATGTGGTCTATTCAATGTGCACCGACAATAACAAGCCGTATACGAGGTTTGGGCTACCATAAATTTCTCGACTATTATATTGAACCAGATATAAACAAACCTGCAAAATGTCTGTTTGTATGGCATCGTCTACCAGAATATTTATATGTTGATCCTGAAGATTTGTATCGTCTAAATGCAACAATTATGGGTACAATTGATATTGAATCATCAGCATCCAATTCTCATCCATTTGTTTATTGTTTCGTACTTTATAATTCAACAGATAATATCTTCAGAAATCCGAAAGAATTTTCAGTTAATATCCACATTCGTTATTTAGATCCAGTTGATGATAACAATTTGTTTGAAACGCTATTAATACCTGAACCAGTTATTCATTTCACAGCAGAGAGATGTCCATATTTAGGTGCCGGTTGTCCACCACCACTACCTCATACAGGAATTGAATCTCCAAAAGAGGTGACAGCTACAATTCCCGTTGGTCTAAGAAATCATCTATGGTTTGTAAAACCCATCTCGTGTATTGTACCAGTAATCGGTTGTGTTTTTCTTATGTGGATAACATTAACGAGTAAAATGTAACATTTTTTTGTAAATAAACAATCGACTTTAACAAAAAAAACGATAACTTTTTTTGTATGAAATTGTAAATAATGTTGATTTAGATCTGTTTTCTTTTTTTGTTTTTTATTTCTAGAAGATAGATTTGTTTCTGTAAATAATGCTATAGTAGTGTGAATATAATCGTTTTTGTGTGATTTACAGTTGCTATGAATGATTTTTTTAAAAATTCTTTCTGATGGTTTTTATCTTTATTTTTAGATTATTTTAAAATAGTTGTAGATCAAAATGAGTGAAATAACGGATTCAGATCCGAATGAATCAGTTCCATTGTCTCTTTTGAATCTAGAAGAAGTAAATAATATTTGTTAAAGAGATTTATTCGTGATATATTTCTTTTTTCTAAGATGTGGCAGAAACGTTTAGAAAAACTTTCCAGTTTATCAAAATCGAGCTCTCAAGTAACAACGTCACGACAAACACGTTACAGTCAACCATCTAATCCCTTATTAAATTGCACTCAACAGTTATTAACTCAATCATCAAATGTACTAGCAAGTAAGTACATTAATTGGCTTTGGTATGGTGATGGGGTAGTTAAAATGAAGAACAACTATTATTTTTTGTTGTTTAGATTGTCAAATTAATTCAGTTGAGTTTTAAAACATGAATAGTACAATCACAACAAACGACGGTTCCACATCAACGGATGTATAAAAATCAGAATAATCATGAAACAGCAACATTCGAAACTAAGTGGAATTCAATATTGTAAGAATGAACAGTTATTATATATGCTATTACATTTTATATACTCTAGTTCCCCTTTCAGATTATTTCAGTCACAATCATCAGATATTGGAGACAAACGACAGTAAGTTTCTTTATCAATTTTGTCGTTCTAGTTCCTTTGTTTTATTTCTTTTCTTTTAAGGAGTGGATAAATTTGATTTTGTTAATTCTAACAGTTATACACAATTCTTATCATCCAGGAAGACCGAGAAGTTATTAAAAAACGAAGATCTGGAGTATAACATGACTTCTTTTTGTTTATACAAGTAATTTATTCTTTTATCTCTCTTATAGATTCAAAAAAATGAAGAGTCAATATTAAAACGTCTCGTACATGGAGACCTATATATTAGTGGACGAAACTTATCAGACTTATCAACATTTTCGTGGCTGAGAGAATTATTGTCAAGTATGTTCTTTTTCATTTATTTATCTGAATTCAAAGTTTTGTTAGATTAGACGAAGAGCGCGTTTTTTCATGAAAGAGCTAGCGTTGATGCTAAGACAAGACAGCATGACATATTTCTTCTGTTTATATACAACTCGAAATCAAAAGTCAATTCTAACTGACATTGTCTACTCAGTCTAAAACAAATTTGAATTCGATAATAATGTAAAAAGTTTTAAAATTTTGTGTATAGATATGCGTATATGATGTTGTTTTTGTTTAGAAACGATAATCATTTTTTTACGAATAGACACGATTTTACTCTATGATATAAGTTACAATTCGTACATATTTACATGCTCGAGACTTACAGAAAACAAATTCAATACATTGGCCTCTCTCTTTTCATAGCGATTATTTTGTGTGCCAGAATTGCGTGGATGTTTAGCACAAAGATACTGAACTTGTTAATCGTTGTCGTTTGTTGTGTATACGTTATACAATATTATATATCTTAGAAGGATCATGTTTAGAATCATGATACGTCTATCATTTTTACTTAGAAGTGTATTTATCTATAAAAATGGTTTTTTATAGAAATAAAACATGAAAATTACTCGATATATTCTAATAAAAAACGTTCCCTGATCCTTTTCTTATATTTTATATGTTAGAATTTATTCATACATCTTCATCCAACGAACAAAAAATGCTCAGAAGTCATTTATTTTTCTCTGTGTACACATTATGTTTTATTTTATTATCTACATTATTACAAGCTTTCAGAAAGTTTTTCATTCGTGAAATTTTTATTTCCCTTATGTCAAACAATGTTCATTATCCGAGCAAAACGTCCGTTTATCACGATATTCGTTACATTGTGTGAATGTTGTTCAGTATAAATAAAAATGAACGTATTGTTTATACATATTTAACATAAGTTTTCTGTCAAATGATATCTTTCTAAATCTTGTTTTTAACTACTTTCTTTACCAAGAAAAGTATGAAACAAACATACTATGTTTATGTTTAAACCCAATCGCCACTATTTTAAATAGATTATTGAACTTGTGATATCTCTTTTGATTAAACTGTTTTCTACTTTTGTGTTGTTGTTGTTTTTTATTTGCTTTTTTAGCTGTACGTTTGTTTGTAATATCTTTAACCTTATCCCTACTGTGTCATAAAAGCGGGCAATAGGCCTAGTCATCTCTTTTGCAATAAATCATCATATATTTAACAACGTTCAATGATTGACTATCAAAAGTAACATTAAGAGATGGAAAAAACAATACAACGCATGTCATTATTAGGACCCCTATTTCATATATATCGGGTGGCACAGAGTAAATTAGACTTTGTATTTTCAAATGTTCTCCTCCTTACACGTGATTGAGCTAGCTTTTTTACCAAAAGATTTTCTGTTGACTTCTCTACAAAAAATGTATTCACTGTTTTATTGTAAAATCCGAAAATGTAAAATGCCATGAGAAATGATGAGAAGTACTAAAATGTTAAAAAAATAAATGCATCTTCTCAAAGGGAGCGAAATTTTTTCGAATGGTTTTGCAAGCATTAAAACACAGTTTCAGTATACTTTTCTGTAGTTTCAAATACGCTCTTTCTCGTCGTGTAGAGCGAAAATCGTTTGAATTAAATATCTGACGCAAAGATTAATTTCTCAGCGATCAAGTGAAAATAGCAAAAGTTGTTACCTTTTTTTTGCGTGGTGGAACAAAACAAAGTTTTTTTCGAAATCTTAGAGATACGATCATAACGACTAATCATTTGTTTGTAGAGAATTCAACAGGAAATCTTTTGGTAAAAAAAACTAGCTCAATCAAGTGTAAGGAGAAGGAGAAAATTTGAGAATACAAACAGTCTAATTTATTCTGCGCTACCCGATATTCAATATTTTGCGAAAGATGATATTGATTTATTAGGCATTCAATTAACAAATATTAACAGTGGAAGAGAAAAGCACAAGAAGAAAATGATGATAAGAATAATGGTAATAGTATCAATGTTCTAAAAAAACATATGTGTCACGTAATTAAACAAAGCACAAACGTTGATGCACAAAAATTGTACTGCCTATATGTACAAAAATTTATACAATGGACTTTAAAATGGAATTTTATTCAAGTAAAGGGATAAGAATGTGTTACACAACACATAGAATCAACTCATTTCTAGCTTGTAAATTAAAGACAGACTTTCATTCTTCTGATAGTTTATACATTAATCAAACTGATGAGAGTCAAGTTATTGATAATAGTATTGTGTTTAACATTTCTTTTGTAATAGTTTATATTATTGGTAATGTACAAAGAGTATATTTGTATCTTTTTAAATATCATTAATCATTCACCAATCAATTTCTGTTAGATTGATATCAATTATTTAACTAATAAACAATAAACTATTCATACCAAAAGATCAAACTCGTATTCATTGTACAATTGACGAGTAGTGAACATTCTATGATAAAATGGATAAATATTTAAACTGAAACCATTTTCGTTCTAATGTATAATATTGGTTTATTTTTGCAGTCAAACTACAAGACATGAAATATATAATAGAATGTTTATCGTATTTGAGTCGTTTTGGTTTAATATCTACCACACGAAAAAGGTAACGATAAAATAAATTCTATTATTAAAATCGTAAGTAATTGGCTAATTATTGTCTAATCTAATTGTTTATATTTATATAGAGCCATTGGAAAACTTATAATAAACAGAAGAACAATCAAAACGATTGCCAAGAATAACCATATTTGGAAAGATTAAAATTTAAATTAAAGATTTGTAAGAAGAAGAAAAGAAAATTTTTCTTTTTAGAAAAAAATTGCATTACGTATTAAATGTTCGAATAAACGAAAAAGAATGAAATATCGCTAATATATGCAGATAAAACAAATAAATTTAATATGCAGGAAGTGGTATTAAAGTTTTATCTTGAAAACTGGACACATAAACAGGAAAATCAAGTGTTCGTGTTAATTCATTGTAATTTGCTAAAAACGAAAATTATTTGTTTATCTAGTTTTGATATTTTCTAGCATTATGAGAAAAATGAAAAAACCGATTTTAGTTGTATCAGATGGATTGAGCTGAAACTTTGGGAAATCAATAATGAACTATACTTCTATACTTTAGAAACGTTTCGTGTTTATACATTGTATGATTTAGAAGGTATTTTTGCGATCTTAGCCTCCATTTTAACCATAACACGTAGCTTAACGCTTTGTAAACTGTTTCATACACAGAAAATGTTATAAAAGTATATGTACTATTGATTTATTAATGTCTAGACAAAAAAAATGATTAGAATAACAGCTCAATCCGTCTGGTGTAAGTAAAATCGTTTTTTTTCAGCTCTTTCATAATGGAGTGTTGATAGATATGTGTTCAAATTTTTAAAAAGAATGTCTGAATATTCAATTTTTATGACTTTTGACAATCTTAGACCTTGGGCTAGTATCATTACTTCAGAAAATGAAGACCAAGAATACTTCGATTTTATCTGGGCATGGATAATCATCTATTAAGTATAAAAATTCAATTGTAAATATAAATTAAAACTTTATCAGATTTGCTCAGTGTTTCCGATTGTTTTTAGCCAAAGCGGCAAAATTTTTCTGACAGACAGTTCAGTTTTTTTGAAAACTGACATATTTGTTTCCGTACACTAATATTTGACAGAATTTAAAAGACTTTCTACCAGTTATTTTGACCGGCACCTTATTGATTTCGAGTGTCCTCAACTAGCTGTTTATAATCGCTATCGGTCTCTTACAGTCTGTCAGTTCAATTACTTGCATGATAAACATGACGTTTGTTGTAGTCATAAAAATGTTCGACAAGTTTTTGGCAGATCAAAACATTCCCAAAAAATTGCCGGACAGTATCAAATCTTAAAGATCCCTTGTTATCTGTTCTAATCAGAATCCCTGATCTTACTCATTACCTAAAGCGTATGGTTCATCGCTATTCATGGTGCCATAACCATATCTTATTCTAACATGAGATTGTAATTTTCTCAAAAGATCGGCACAGTCATATTGTGAATCTGATTCTTGTTGTTCTAGTGATAGAAAAACAAAAAAAACAATGAACATTGAAAAAATTGAATTTTTCACTAACCTTGTTGTTTATAGAAAACGTTTTTTACTATAGTTTTGCCGGACACACCACCGCACGTACAACAATACGGTTCTGTTTGTCGACTAATTTTCCTTCTCAACGTTGATGAACGTCGTGGTGGAGGTGGGGAACGATATGTTGATGGTGATGTGAAATAGGCATATTCTTGTCTTAAATGTGGTGGTAAATGTGCATATTTGGCTGTTTCTGAATCAGGCACTGTGTATATGCCCATTTGTGGATCAAATCTTGCATCATTCGATGTTGGATATGTTTCGTATGAAAGTTGATCATCTAATACCCAAGATGGATGTTGCATCTGACTGTATGTTGATCTTTCTTTATTTAATTGTCTCGGTGTTGAGAATACTCTAGACATGATTTTTTCTTCCCCAATGATCTTTCAAATATTCGTTGATGACAAGGGTAGAGACTGCTGATTAATAATTGTAATGTTTTAGAAAATGAACGAATGTTTTAGTTCAGAAGGATCTTTTAAATTAGTATGATGATAATCGAATGATGTAAAAGAAAAATTTTTTTCTTTTTGCATAGACCAAGGTGTTATATACTCAATTTATGTCAGCAACAGCAGTGTCGGAGGTCGTAGATCCCTAGTGATTGTCTGGCTGATATTACATTGTTTCATCAAGGTAATGTGATTGTCTTGTGTGCTTGAATAATGTCTCGGTTGATTTATCTAACGATAGTCTTTATCTGACATTAGCGTTCTGAATGAATTAGATTTACAACTTTTTTATTATCGTTTTTATTCTTATCAAAGTTTTCGTTTTGGATGATTGAGTATTGATGATCTATAATGAATATCTTGTTTCTTCTGTTATTGTCGACGAGGAATATTGAATGATAAGGATATTTTAGTGATTATCAGCAGTCATTTTGATAGTAATTATTTTATCTACCTTGTCTTTCACATCCTTGATTTATACATTATCAATACAAAACGGGTTTGTAAAGTCATTTTTAACTTGAGAACAGAAGGAGGATGAGCAAGGCGACCTTTGCTAATAAAAATCAACGATGGATTGTCGATATGTTTGTGCACCATTTATTTGATTCTGTATTCAAAGTTTTGTGTACGACAATATGACTATAAAGGTGTTCGTCTTTTTTCCGAATGAGTGAATTGCATGGGTAAGGATATAATAGTTCTACAAAATCTCATAGTTATTGATGTCATGTTTCATTGCCGATTTTGTACTTGTTACTTTTGTGGCATCGACATATCTATAGATGATAGTAGAAAATCTTACTGTTCATCATGGTCAAACATAGTTTGGTTATAACGTGACTGATACTCGTAAATCATAACTGTCTTATAAAAAAAACTCCAATGTTTTAATCTCTGTTCCTAAGAGTTTATTGAGATGAAAGTCTTGTCGTTCAGGATAACAAGTGGCGTAATTAGTTTTGAATAATATGTATGTCATATTCATGAATTGATAGTGAATATAGAAAAGGAATAGCGTCATTTCGTCATCATATTACAATATTGTTCTGAAGAAATCAGTTTTCTGCGACATCGTTGCGGTTGTATGTAAGTGACAGCGAAATATGAAAATCAAATGCAAATTAACATAATCTGTAAGATAAAATTAAAAAAGTTTATTAAGTTATTCAAATTCCAATTGTTTTATGTCTGCTTCAATATTGAACTCATTCAACTACCAAACGTGCTTAATAGTCCGTATTGAGTCATAAATGGAGATTATGATTAAAACTGAAATTTGGTTCTTTGGTTTTTCATTGATGCAACTTGTCACCTCTCAAAACTGTCAAGTATTCATTTATGTTAAATTCTTGTACAAGTTTTTAATGAGTGGGTAAAGGAAATGCGAGTTATTAAACGATCCAAATAAAAACATCTAATTTTTTATCGATACAGGAGCTAAATCTGATATTGATTCTTGAACTTTAATTTATGTGACTTTTGGGTTTGTGTATTTAGTCTCAAAATTCTTCAAACTGCCATTGATATCAAATTGTTACGAATTTTCATTTGGTATTTTGGACAAATAATGAATACGATGATCGTCATCAAATTTAATTTGCTTGATTACAGTATGTTTTCTTCATTGTTTTGTTTCTAAACATTGTTTTAGACATTCGTTGCTATTAGATGACACTTTTATGTATTCATTGCAGCGCAGTGATTGAAGAGTTCCTTGCTGAGAGGCTAGTATTGGAACTAAATTGAATGATATGTATTTATTACTATCAAATAATGATGATGATTGTTTAACGTGCTGTTCTGATGAATAGAAAAAGTTTATTCGAATTGATATTTTGTCTAAAACTAAAAAAACAACTCTACGCTCGATTGGCTAACATTCGTTCACCAGAATCCAGGTTGTTTATAAAATGATTCACTATAATTTACATATTCATTTGTAGAAAACGTTGACTAATTCATAAGTTTTTGATAGAGATTTGTTTTTTGTTGAAAAATTATGGAGTACTGTTGATAATGAGTATCGTCAGTCAATAATCCGATATCATTTTGAACATCTGAACTTGTTTGTAATGGTGATTAATCTTCGGCTATATGTTGAAAAGAGACTTGTTTATCTGACTAAATAAATTAAATCGCTACATATTTTAGTGTATTTAGTTGTTTATGTGTATGTGTGTATTTATAGGTGCATCAAGCAAATTTTATTTAACTACACCAGAGAATAATGTAATACAATAATATATTTGATATACATATAAAAACTAAAACTAAAACCTAATAAAATGTTATTTGTGTACACATATTTTGAATGAGTAAATAATAATATCTCTTATTCTTCATATCTAACCACATCTTTGTATAGATTATATGATTTTCAAGAATTGATCATTGGTCTAAAACCGAAAACTTATTGTGAGCATACAAGATAGGCAAAAGATTATCTAACTGGTGACTCTTAAAGAATTGTTCACTTTTATATTTGCTTTTTTTTCTTACTTAAATTTGTCTTAAAACTCTTATTTTAAGTTCAAAAGATAATTAAAAAATTTAATATTTTATGAAAGGATATATTGGTTTTTACAATTTAATTACAAATAACAAGATGATTTAGAAAATACACACACACATTTTTAAATACATCTCGCAAAACACAGGTTTTTGTTAGGTGATGTAAGAGTAAAGATCAATTATGACCAGAAAAACACTGTTCTATCTACGTTTTATAGTACTTCACTAGAAGAGATGAAATTGGATTTTTCTTATAACAAAACATGGTCGGAATTAGAGGCTCTTAACAGTGAAAAATAATGATCTTTAGAAATGTTTGCGTATTGGAATTGGTGCATGTCTAAGTTCGTATTAGTTAACTAATAGTGAGCTTGAAATTCTGCATCTTTTGGCATAACATTTGTCCTTCGCAATCGTCGGTGTGGTAGTGAAGTATAAAGTGTGTGTGTGTGTGTAAAAAGAAGAAAAAATATCAAATATGAAAGTGAATAGTTCTTTATGAGCTATGTGAACATTATGAGCTATTATGTCTTTCAGTTTTTACAGCTATAATCAGTAAAATGTAAGTGTGATAATTTTTCTCCTAAGAAGTGGCATCTTGTTAAAGTTATATGAAGGAGAACAATGTGTATGGATGTTTCTATCTGTATATTTACGACTCGTAATTGATATGGGATATACCTGTTTAAATATGTGTATTTGGGTGTAGGGTAGCAATCTAAATGAAGGAAACATGGCTTAATTTTTCATATATGTGCAAAATTTATGAAATACATACTTGTGGGATAAGAAGTTGGACGATTTGCCCTCAATTGTGCTCTAGCCATTGTTTGTTGATCTCTTAAATAATCTTGTCTCAATTGACGATATATAACTAAAAAAATGTGAAATTTCACTTTGAATAAAGGAAAAGTTGTTTTTCTCTATCTCGTTTGTGTTTACCTGGTCGTTTATTTTTATTGCCTAATTCAGCTCGTAAACGTTGTAGATCAGATCCAAGTATAACCGTTGGTTGCGGAGCCGATATGTAGATTGGTGGTAATGGTTCTAAAAAGTAACAGAAAATAAGGTTTGACATACGATTTATAATAGTAGAAAACTTTTACCCATATGAGTACCACCTGATCCATCTTCATAAAAATTTTGCATAGATTCATTAAGAACTTTTGATTGTAAATCAACTAATACATCGTTGACAAGTGCCTGAGATATTTGTATGCCTTCAATTATTGATGGAGCACCTGTAATGCCCTGGGGTTTGGACGGACGACTAGTTACTTGGGAACCAGGTGTTCGATAGGTACTTGTGGATTGAGGCGTTCGGAGTTGTGGTTGAGAACGCACGGATTGTAGTATAGGTCCCACTGATTGTCTAATTGGCGTAATTTGAGTGTGAACAGGTCGTAGTTTCTGTTGTTGGTGTGGCTGTTGTACATTTGTATAAGGCCCATTAGTAACACTTGTTCCATAACTTGTTGCTACTGTTGAAGCTTGTGTTTTATGAGATGATTCGGTACCATCTACTTGCGCTTGATGATGTCTTAAAAATAAGTTTAAGGGCAAAAAATCGATTATCAAACAGTATTTATCAACTTTTTCTTACACCTATATTAATAATCATCTCCTAATGAAAAAGTAACGATGTTCTTCTTTGGATAATAAGATTGTTTTCATGATCAAATTATAAGACATAATAAAACAATTTTATTTATAGTACTGAGTGTTCGGGGTTGAAAAAGCAACCAAAAAACGTTTTATCCCACACACTTCCGCAATGAATTCTTTCATCATATTAGAAACACTTATGTCATCATAATTAGGAATGTGCCAAACCCTGGAACCTGATTTCAAAGATCGCTTATTTTTTATATTCAAAATTCTCAGACTCCATCGAGCTGTTACGTCAAACTTAACCAGCTTTCTCTACTCTACCTGGAACTAGTGTCAAAATTGATGAAAGTCAATAAAAAGGTGCTAGTTTTGGTAAAGCTTGAAAGTTTTAAATATCGAAAATAAGTAATCTTTGAGATCAGGTCGCAAGTGTTGGTACATCCCTATTTATAATCAGTGTCAACATGATCGTAGAATGTTCAAAATAAAGAACTCTACTTGTGAATGAGGTTTTACGTTGATCTACACTCTTTTTTCATAAAGTTTATAGCAGTTATTTAAATTTTGAAGCAATTTTCAGTTTCTAAATGGTTATAATTGATTCAATTGTACAGAAAATGGACATATTGCTTCAAGAAATTTACCTAAAGGGAGAAAGACTTGGAGTTTGTGCATCTGGAAAGTATTTTGACATTTCTGCGGAAGAATCGATACTTGAAACAGAATGGAATGAACTTGTTGGTTGAACACCTTGATATAAATGTTGTTGTTGCGGTGCGATTTGTACTGTCGGGTGTTGCTGAACTTGTTGTCCATAGGGTCCCGTTGGTATTTGCGGATAACTATGTGTAGGTTGTTGTTGATGCTGAGTATTTTCAGCAGCATTTTGGTGATGATGATGGTGACGTGTGTGGTGCCGATGATGCTGTTCAAGAACCATTACTTTCCCTGGCGGTGGATATTGTGCTAGAAAAAAGACATTTTTTGAAATTAATTAACATCGTTAAAATAGAGGAAAAATAAAACAGACTTGGTATTGGCTGCGTTTGATTCATATTTAGTATATTTGAAATTATGCAAGTATTGTTCTATAATTTACTGTTTTAACAATCTTTCTTTTTTTATCTTCGTGTAAAAATAAATAAATGAGTTTATTCTTGCACAATGAACGTGAGTATTCATCGTTACACTTTATTGGTCATGCGCATTGCGACTTCTCTTTTTATTCTAACGCTTTTCTCAGGTGGATGTTCTCATTTCATATAATATTCTTTATGGCTATTCATAACGCAATATAAATCTGCTTGACAACTACATAATGTATTGTCTCGTTCACCACAGTTATCTATTTCTATGTTATGTCTTTTGACAACAAAGATGAGAAAGTAACAAAAAAAAACCTGCATCCTTGCACTCAAACCAAACTCTCTGTTTGTGCACTTAATGGATATGTATATATCGTCGGTGACTTCGATGAAGATTTACGTTAAAAGAAAACAGGCGTGGAAGATCAAATAGTAATGTGTGCTGTGTTGAATCAAGACACTGACTTATTTCATCATTTATCATTAAAAAAATTCTTTTTTTTTCTTGTCGCTTTACATACAAAAGAAAACGCCATGTATCTATCCATGACACGCCTACTGTCAAACAAAGGTATTAATTGTACAGATATCATTGAACAAAAGTGTACAATAACAAAATAGTTTATGTGATTGACGCTTTTAACATGGTCCTTACATCTATTGATCTCATATCTCTTTATGATGAAAATTGGTGTAGAGGTGCACGGGTACCATTTTCCTATCTGTGCCCGACTTATGTCTAAAAATTTTCTCCTCTTCATTTTCCAACTAAAATTTTATTTTTTTAAAACTTTTATTTCTCAACTGGAGATGTCAAATTATCATTACGTTCTCAAGTAACTCTTTTAAATCTTCATGTATTTTAGCTGAAATCTTGTATTTTTTCACTAAACTTTTGTGGTTTTCCACGCAAACCTGCCCGTGTTCTGGGAAATTTAAAAAAAACGGAATCCGTATCCGACAACTTCATACCCGAACCTTCAGATCGGGTACATGTACAGGTCGGGTTGCACATTTCGAATGTACGGTCAATTTAACGAAGTTTTCGATGTAACTTTATCTATCGTTGAGCTCTGAGTGAGAACCACTGTCAAGAGTATGTAACAGTTGCAGATTATCAATCAATAATATTGAAATTTTTAATGTATGTAAGTGTTGTTATTCGTAGAATGGTACCTCAATGTTTATCTAGACGAAGTATCGATGATATACCGACATTGATGTTGGCTATTACATGTAGTCGAAATGATATTGAAAATTCTTATATTGTTGTGAAAACTGTTGAAGTAATGTAATTTGGTTATGTGCTTATAGTGATCATACAATAACTACGTAATCCCACAGACTATTTATTTAATCATTTATTAGCACAAAAACATCTTGTTAAAGCATTGACAAAATTATATGCAGACGTATATTTTTGATGCATTTATTCGATTAATAATTAAGGAATAAATTTAGATGTTGAACGTAAGGTACACGTAATTCAAAGTTCGAGTGATATTTATTTTCGAACATATTATACACCATTGGATAGAGGATTTCGAGACGATCATGAATATATGCTCCTCGATTCGACTCCTTACTAATGCATCAAGTAATGATGAAAGTAAATTCATTAATTAATAAATAAATTCTTGTTGTTGTTTTAGAGATGAAAAAGATTTTATTCGATTTTTAAATATGGCTATTGATGATGTTTTATATTTGTTAAATGAAACTTTACAATTATTGAAAAAAGTACACAATATTGAAAGTCAAACGGATCAAAAGGGAGAGATAGAACGAGAAATTATGCCAACAGTAAGTTTATATCCATTCTGGTTGAACACTGTACACATTCTTCTCCTAAAAGTGGAGTAAAATATCACTGTTTATGTAAGATCCTTTCTTTCAGGAATCACGTACGAATAAATTACAACAATTAAGTTAGTTTGAAGGACAATGCAATATATATTTACCACTAGGAATGGAGATACTTAATATGCTCGAATATTTGAATGGTGACTCTACTATGTTCACCTGTAAGTCTTGCCTTATTGTTATTTCTTTGAGAATGTTTTCGTCTCTAGGATTTCAAAAATTTTCTTTCTCTAGGATTTAATTGATCGTTTAGCAGCACTTCTAAATTTATTTGAAATGAACTGTCTAGTACCAATTGTAAAATGTTAAAAATCAAAGACCCATCAAAATATTTATTTGATCCTAAACGTTTATTTGAAACAATGATTGGTATTTACATTGTTTTGGTATGTGGTTTTGTGTGTACATGTATTTATTTGAATAAACAGTTAAAGATAAAAGAAGCTCTTATTTGTTTTTAGGTTAATCATTTTGTTGAAGTTTAGCACGTGATGAGATAAATATGAAATAAGAAGAAACTGATTAGAAATCAAATGATAGCCTTAATTCTTTCAGTGATCCTTTCGTGCCAGTTTATTCTCAAGTACTACTGAAAGAATTCACAAACGATATTCAGCAACATCGACTAGAATGAAAACATTGTTCCGGTTAAGTTATCGTGTAAAACGGATTGCTGAAGAAAAAGCGTGTCAAGAAATAGATTTATTCTGATCATCGGATGAATTTTGTGGTATGTATTTTGTATTAATGGGAATATTCGTAGATAAAAACTGTAAGTACCATATTTCTTAAATTTTCTTATGTATCGACTAACTATTTTACTTCCAAGTGATGTTGTCCTGGATCGTTCAGTTATCAATAAACATTTATTCAATTTACAGACCAATCCTTTCAATCTTCAACCATTAACTATTGATCAATTAACATCAGACAAAATGATGAAAATTCTTCTGTGATCATCATTGCTAAAAGAATTATTTTCATGTACTATGGCTAAAAAAATAGAACAGTTTAACATCATAGATCATTGTGGTTATTCATTTCTCAATAGAGTTTTCTCTTTTAGCGTATCCTGATCTTTTTCTTGATGTCGCATACAGATCACCTTTTCTTTTCTATATGTATCCTCATGTCTGACATACACATATCTACATGCGACATCAAAAACATAAAGATACGCTAAAAGAGAAAACTCTAATAACTTATTTGTCTAATATCAAATTGAACATGCCTCCTCTTGATTCTGTCTCTTATCTTTCGTTTTCTTCTTTTTTAAGTTCCTTTATTTATCTATTTGCATCTGTTCTGTATATCCATAAATCCAGATGTGTAGACGTATATGTGTTATTTTTTCATATTTTATCTAAAACTATAAAAAATTATTGAAGCAAACAAATGCACACATTTTTTGTGAATGGTTTCCTCATTTTCTTCATTTTTACAGTTGTTGTTATTCTCATTTTTTTATTAGAAAAAAATGAAAACGAATATGATGATATTACGCAGAGCAATACAAACGAGTTCATTTATAACATCGTCGTCTTCTCCCAGTTTCTCTTGGCACTGCTCACTTGCTGCGTCTCCTCATTTCTTATGTTAACAAGATACTGACATCGCCAACTCTTCTCGTCAGTAAATGAACAATTGCGGCGGATTGAAGGAAACGTTCAATACATACTACATACCAAAGTCTTGTTGTAGTCTTCGTTTTTTACTGAAGGCCAACATGGTATAATAGAAAATATTTAACGTTATTCTCATAACCTGCTGTTAGTCAAAGTCTCAACGGATTCCCACGATAGATGGCAGTATAATTCAAAAATACGAAGAACAGGGTATATGTATACGTAGTCTTTTTTTCCTGAATAGCATTAGATACGTTCAACAAGCCAACTTTAATGCTCAAGCTAGAGAGAATCCATATAAAAACCAGTAGAGTTCTGAGAGGTATTTTGGCAATTTTCATTGCATATTTTTGCAGCCACTCGCCCTGGAGAATTGATGGAGTGGGACAGACGCACCCGAAATGTTACAGTAAATGTGTAACAATGTTACTATACGGTAAAAATCGAGTATCATGGTTTTACCGTAACATTGTCACACCTTTAGCATGACATTGTTACATATGTAGTATGACATAAAATAAAACATGACATCACTACGCTTTTACTGTATCAACAATGTTACATTTTATCCACGACGCTGCCATACTTTTATCTTAGCATGATCTCCAGCATGACATTTCTACACTTTTGACGTGGTAGTGTCATACTTTTAGCTTAACCGTTGGAAAGCTTCTTTGTTTTATTATGGTTGATCGCTGCTTGTTGTTGGTTAATCTACTGTTATGATATGTACA
Source organism: Didymodactylos carnosus (assembly GCA_905250885.1). NCBI lineage: Eukaryota > Metazoa > Rotifera > Eurotatoria > Philodinida > Philodinidae > Didymodactylos > Didymodactylos carnosus. Next base: position 19,379 of record CAJNOQ010000564.1, on the reverse strand, counting down.
GTTTATGTTGTGTTTTTATGTCGACAGATATTATGAGCTTTTGCAGGGAATTTTGTTTTTTATTTTCTCCATGGCCATTGTTTTTGTTCAGCGCCATTTACTAAAAAGAAAAAAAAACTTTTCTTTTAATTCATTTTTCTGTTTAATTCAATTCTATCTTTTCAGCTGCTCGATAAGAAACTAACATCGAAAGCGGTGTAGTGAAAATCTGCTCGCTATGGAACCGATTTTGGCAGCTGCCAGCAGAGATAGAATCTATCGACATCGCAACCTTTGCGCAACACAATTGCAAACTAGTTTCTTGAGTGTTGTTGCGCGCATTGTTTTTTCAGATTTATTAATGGAAGAACTTGTAGGATCTTTTTCTTCCTTTGCTGTTATTATTGTTTTAAAACTTGTCATCTTTGTTTTAAAAAACAAAAGAAAATTCATCATTGTTTTCTTTATTTTTGGATGTTATACTTACGCTGTCAATCTAGAAATTAATGAATGCGTAGAAGTTGTCATACGAAAAATATACTGATGGCTAGGGATGCGATCCTGATTGATTCCGCGTTAAGTGTACAAAAGAGATTTGAAACTCAGCTAGAACAATTGTATCTTAGATCACTTTTCTCTACTTTTAATCTCTGGCAAACCAATGGTTTCAGTGCACCCGCGACGATAGCGTCTAGAACATTTTAAAAAAAAGAAAGACACATTGAGGAACAAGTTAAGCTCGAAATGAAATAGGAGTTTGAACCAGCGTTCTCAAATGTCCCCTATTCGACCATTTTGTCCCCCAGTAAATAATTCCCCCATGGGGGACGTATTTCGTCCCCCAGTGGCAATTGATTTGAAGTCCTACTTCAGCGTCACATTTGAGGAGGAAAGATTGGCGGGTTATTACATAATATGCAAAGATTTATGCCCTCTTTAGCATATCTTGTCATAAAGATCATTATCATATAGGTGTTTGGATAGTTTGTTGCAAATAGAGTTATTCGGAGATTCGTGAGCCGTCCCATAAAACATCACTCTTCCTGTCGTGCGCGCCTCAGGGTTTATCAGACGTGTGATACGAATTTGTCAATAAAACCTAATTAAAAGGAAAAATCTATTATTGAAATTTGAAAAATTAGCTTTGAAAGAATGAACTCTAAATTAGAACTATAAGAAGAAACGAGGGTAATGCTAATAATGATAAATGGTTAAAAAATTCACAATATTGATTTTAATTTATTTGCAATATGTGACTTTAGTTGAGCTCATCGGGTATTTTAGATTGACGTGACGTTATTTCGTTAAAATAAGCGTCCCTCATTTTGTCCCACATTCGAAAAAAATAATTTGAGACCCTTCGTTCGGACATACTTGACAAGTCATTGTCTTTTCCTACACTGTTAAAATTTACGATCGATTTCCTCTCCATCGATCATAACAATACCATACATAACACTAAAAGTGTAGCAATGCCACACTTTTATACAGGGAAAACGTCTGACATAGTCCAAGTTTTAGCCGACCAGCAGAAGAGCGATGTCACAGTTTAAGTGTTAGTTTTGGTATCCCGAGTATAACATTGTCATTGTAAAAGTGTATCATCATCATCTTATTAATAAATGTATTCTGGACGATAATGATACACTTTTACCGTGACTTTTTGATAGTTTTGCCGTTATTTTTTTTACAGTGCGAGAGCAAAGTAGATTCTCACTTCCAAAAATGAATTTCCCACCTACTGTTCACTCTAAGAGGAAAAAATATCTATCCTACTTTGTTTTCCACTTTTGCTCTTGTTTACCGTCAACTCTTATCAAATATGCAATAATAGTAAAAACATGTAAATAGCAGTAGTTTTTATTGGTATATATAGATCTGTAGCTGTGTACACTTGTTTATTCTAGTATTTCTTGTGTTTTTACTCAGCAGATATGCTGATATTTTTCTCTCTTATAAAAAATTAAACTTTCAGTCTTCTTTACTCGATTTTTATCTTAAAGAGGGTAAAGGAAAGGAAGCTGATTGTGTTTATGGAAGTAAAAGTGCGAAAACTGTGGCTATGAGACAATAGAAAAGACTTTCTAAAAAAATTTTGTTTCGACTGTACCCACTTTATGTTTCAGAAGAAACTAGGAAAACATATTTTGATATTCAAAGCAAAATGGGAAGTCCCATTCTGGAAAAAATTCTCATTAAAAACATTGCTAGGTGTTCGCTAACACAAAAACAAGTTATTTTTCGTCTTGAAATTGTTTTCTTATCTCTAGCATTTCTAATGATATTTCATCGTTTAACTGTTCATCTCATAGTAAACGATTGAGATGAAAAGCGAGTTCACAGAACAAAACAGACTTGAACTATGTGTTTTTTACCCACTAATTTTCTTCTCTTCAACTCTTCATTTTTTTTCAAAGATTTTCGAAAATAAAAAACTGTAAATCTGAATTTTAAATTGTACACCAGAGAGATATGCACGAATTGAAAAGTATTTTAGTCGGCCCACTACTTTATATAACACCTTGCGTGTAGCAAGTGCTTTAAGTTTTCTGGAAAATGTGCATGCGACTGCAATGAGCGTTAAAGAGGCAATGTAAACAATTGAACAGAGTCAGGTCGCAATCTTTCTTCGTGAGACTGAACATTTCTGGCATATCTCTTGTACATGGTAAAGTTTGTTTTTTCTTGCAGACTGCAAAATGGACTGTATTTTCAAAAATTAAATTGTATGTGCAATTCGTCATGAAAACATTCTGTTTAACTTATGATCACAGATTTTCATGTAAGAGCTGCAGAAACTTAATGCAGAAACTCAATGTTTACTTCTTTATTTCAGGTTGTTTTGAGAAAATACTTGATTATATGGACGCTTTTTTCCACTCTAGACTAACGATTTTTCCGTATGAAAATTAGTTCTTTCTCGAGTTATTTGTTTTACTTTAGATTTTTTTTAAAGTGTTCAGAGTTAGAAAAATTCGAAAATGAAACTAGTGCGTTTTCTTATGAAATTAACTCATGAAAGTGTAACAATAGCACTCAAAAATGGCACCAATGTTTTTGGTACAGTTATTGGCGTTGATATGTCAATGAATACACATTTAAAATCAGGTAAAATGATAATAACAGAATAATTTAAGATTTTTTAATTCGAAAATGACGATATAGCAAGAAAAGAATCTTTTCAACATCATCATCCTATTTTACAAAATATGACAAAACGTTGTCTTCTTTTTCTGGTTGACTATGGCTGATACATTTTCTCCTCTCACTTGTTATCTCACATGTGATTTATTAATAGAAATAAATTATTTTTAATACCTGAGATATCGTTTCAGCTAAACTGATACCGAAAAATGGTGAATCGATCGCATTAGATTTTATTACAATACGTGGCAATAATATTCGATATTTTATATTACCTGATTCGTTACCCTTAGATAATTTACTTGTTGATGTGAGTAGTTAAATTAGAATTGTTGTTAATCAGTTTACTGGATTCTATTTTCTATTTTTAGGATACACCGAAGACGAAAGTCAAACGTGAACGACCAGGTTTGTTTTTTATTCGCAATCATTGAACTATGTACACTAATTTAAACTTTCTCTCATATTTTGTTTTAGGTGCCAGTAGTAGTTCACGGGGTCCAAGAGGAAGAGGTAAATTACATTGGTCATGTCTTTCTTCAGTTAAACTTTTATAAATGATTTCTTTTAGGTCGTGGTAGAAGTCGTGGAAGAGGTGGCGGTTTTGGTGGTGGACGTGGTCGAGGACGTGGATAGAATGCTTCTAAAAATACTACGAACAAATTTTTCATTTAGGCAAATTCTCTGTCTTTCTTTCCATTGTCTTAATCATTTTTTTTTTGTTGATGTAAAAAGAACAAACAAAAAAAAAACATATCATATTGTTATTGTTTTGCATTGATATGTGCGTTTGTGTATGTTTGTTATTGTTGTATAAAATGAAACAAAAAACAAAAAAGATTCAAACTATCATTATGAATCATAGCGATTGTTTATGTCTTATTGACTATGTGCAAGTCTGAATTTCATATAAAATAATATTTTTAATATATAGGAAATCTTAAAATGTTAGTACTTGTTTAGCATCTCTATTTCAACTACCTACATAGTATTTAGAATAGGGAAACATATTTTGTTTTTGCTCATGAATTGTCGTATATAGTTTTATAAATTCATTTCTTTTTTATTATATTCATTAATAATATGAATAGATAAAGTTTTATTCGTTTATTTTCCATAGTACCATTAAAAGTAAGATACTGGTTTTTTTATTATTAATAACATGAGGAATTATTATATAATCAGAGTTTCAGGCGTATGTAATGACCTCTACAGGCTGAGAGTCTTAATTACCCTTTTGAGCATTTATATTTTTATTGTGATAGAAAGTATATGCACACTCTTTTTATGTGAAGCTATTAACTTTGGTAACAACGATGACCATTTATAATTAAAAAAAAAAAATTCTCGTTCTACATCCTATACGTCATGCTGTTACCATTTTGTACAGGTAAATGTAAAAGCAAATATAAATTTAATTAATATATATATATATAAGTAAATGATTTCTGTGGGGAGAGAAAAAAAAAATGTGATTTGTTTTTTTTTCTTTTTCATAATAGAAAAGGAAAAGAGCTTCAAGACAAACTTAAACTATCTTTTCGGTAACATGAAAAATGATCTTTTGTGTTATTTCTTAGTTAAAAAAATAATTTCTTAGATTTACACATTTGACTCAGTTGATATCACGTCTATTTGATGTATGACAGATTTAAATCTAACTGTTTGTTATATTTTTTCGATGTACTTGAGATCTATCTCTCTACTACAAAAATAATAATAATAATAATAATAGTCGTTATGAACGATAATAATCATTTAACGTTACGCAATATATAGCTCATTTTCTCACCAATTGTTACCATGAAACATACTATTAGTATTTGTCACAAAAGCATTGAACTTTTGTTTCATAGCATGTGTTTTAGACGTATCTTTACGCGATTAACAATTATCGAGAAACGAAATCACTTGTAAAAATAGTATCATCTAATTAAAAATCATGATCATGTGTATGTAATCAATAAAAAAAATTTTTTATTAAGCAAAGAGGTATACAGACGGCATTGAGGAGGGAATAATATAACAAGTCATTTTCCCTCATGATAAAAGCGAAGCAAAGAAAGAATTGAAGAGAAGTTCGATAGTTGGAAAGTAAAATTATCCAAACAGACATTGTGTATGTGTATGTGTGTGTGTGTGTGTGTGTGTGTAGTTAGACGTCAACTTTTTATAGAAAAGTTAAGTTTATGATAGGACAAACTTGTACAAGTAATTTAAATCAATCAACTGATTTTTTTTGTGCGTGTGTGTGTATGTCTACGTGGAATAATTCTTAGATTTTTACCGTAGAATATAATTGTTTCGACATCTGTGAAATTATCTGTCAATTACTCTTGAAGTAACTCGCGATATCGGATGAAAAAATAAAGAAAAAATGTTACAGTATCAGTAAAAAAAAAGAAAAAAGCGAAATAAAAATGTTAAATATCTAAACATTCCCCTCTCTGTTCTTTACTCGAACGACCGGAAAAGAGAGGAAAACAAAAGAAACCTGTTCAGTGGTTACAACGAAAAGTGGTGTTGCTAAACAAAGATTTTATTGTTATCATACAGGATACAACAAAGATTTCATAACGAAAATCAGCAAACTGATAAAAAAAAAAGAAGAGAACTACAGGCTAAAAAGAAAAGAAAAACTGAAAGTTAATGAAAATAATAATGGGATCAGATGCAATGATATTATATAGTAATTGATTCGAATTAGAATCTCAAATATTAGATTAGCAATTTGTTTCATGTGTTAAATAAAATTTTACAACTGATTAGAGACAAAGAAAACAACAAGCTGCCATGCTGTTTAACGATGTATAGTAATAAAACGATTTTTTTTACATTTTTTCTGTTCTATAATAGTAGTTTTCCTATCTATAAATCATTTTATTTTTAATGAGGATATCTTCTGGTTTGCGCGACATGATGGTATAGTTGATTGCAAATAATACGTAATAATTAGAAGTTGAAAAAAATCATTATATATTCTTTTTCCATTTATTCATTATTATTTTTTTTTTTTCAATAATCGATATACTACAACCAGCAAATAAAAGGTTATCAGAGTAAGAGTGTATTTGACATTTCAAAAAAATAGAAGAGAAGTTTCTATATAAAAAAACAGCATATACGTGAACTACTCTTAACATATAGTGACTATAACTGACTTTATGCCATTTAACTTTTATAATGAATGATTATGTAAATCAACGGCAGGGTGGGGCTATATTACTGATCTAAACAATAATAAATTTATACGCTTATTTAATAGTTTACAGAACAAGGTTCACAAACGTATCAGATATATCGAAAAAAAAGTGACTGTAATAAAAATCTCTAGGGAAGCTTGACAGTTGATGTAAAATATGTTTGTTCTCTTTGAATTTTATATTTCTTTTTCTTGAATAGTGATAAATATACATAAACTAGTTCGACTATGCTATTTAAAAGAAAAAAAATTCTCTCGTTGATTCATCATAGAGATAGAGTAAAAGATGACGAATAAATTCTGAGAATGAGTAATTCCAATAAATCTTACTAACAAGGTTTTCTCTTGTGTGATGAATGTATTAGTCTAATCGGATCATCTTTGTGTTGATTAATCTTTGAAATAAAATATTTTTGTATAAGCTTGATCTATTGTTTCAATTTTTAGAAAATAACGGCACATTTATTTCTGTTGCTCTTATTGAAATGTTTCAATCGTTATCCTCTAGTAATCCGTTTCAGAAGAAGAGAAGAAAAAATTAGCAGATTTTGAAATGAATGAAGCAAACTTGTATTTCAAATGCCAACTTTGTTACTGAAATCTCGTGCAATAAAAAACGTTATTAGTTGTCACATCATAGTATGATACTCGATATCTCTGTATAAGGCTTGTTTTAAACAACTTAGTCTATCGAATGTATACTTTGAAAAAGAACCATTGTTCAAGGATGCAAAGAAAACTAAGCTCTTTTTTTTCTCTATTTTGATCTTAACAAACATATCACGTTTGATGTAGCTGTTTTTATTTAGCAAGTTTTTGTTTATTATTTGTTTGACAAATTGTGAACAACACTTTTGATTGACACATCTACTGATTAGTTTTTAAAGAAAAAAAAAAAAACTAGGAAAAACTTTCTAATATAAAACCTTGTGTAGATTTAATCTTATGTGCTCATAGTTGGCATTTTTTTCGATGTTTCGCCTTGTCTGTCACTCATTCATCTAAGGTTCTTTGACTAGACATCCATTTTTTCTTTATGGAAAGACGTCAGTCTAAGGACAAGCATATTGTTCTATGAAACTTTTTCAACCACCTACACTGCTGAACAGAATGTGCTTGAATTTCCTTTAAACTAATAGAAAAAGATAGAATCTCCAGTGACTCAAACAACGTAAAAGAAAAAATATAGTGCTTGATAATCTATTTTAATTCTGCACAAAATTAAGCGCTAAAATCTCGAAATTAGCTTCTATACATTCACACTATTGCCGTTTCCAAGTCATTTCTTACGGCATTCTGTAAAGTATAAAAGAGAGTATCTCGTGTATTGTTATTATATTAGTTGATTCTTTTATTGAGCTTTTGTTTCATGTCGCATTTGTTCAAATAAAATCAGAATTAGTGTTGAATAAAGGTTGAACGGATGAGTGTCTGATTAATTCAACACATCTTTCTCATTCTCTTTCTAGTTTACATTGTCTTGGGATGGGATAGTATGTCTGCTACACGACTGTGTCTATACTCGTTGATGAAAGATAGATGATCGTTTCATTTATCGTATGCAAAAAGGTTTAAACTCTTGAAGAAAAATTCGACAACATTGCGGTTTCTGTTGAGTGATCCCAATAATAGAACTAAGAAACGATTGAATATGATAAATTACTCAATAGTTATGACCACCATCATTCGTAACAGCAGAGAATCCCAGAATAAAGACAGATTATATGAGTAGAAGAAAATAATATAAGCAATTATTGGTCTTATTGTCTAATTTAAATAGCTTTATACAGCAGAAAAGAGAACAAAAAACAGAAAACAAAAATTGTCCGGAACTCCAATCTTTTTTTTTTTTTGTGTTATACGATGGTATATATGACAAAAACGACACTCACTCACAATATGTACTAAAAAGTAGAAAAAGAGAAAAGGAGAGGAAATAGACTTACGTTTATACATTGGGTAAAAATGAGAAGACGATGAAGATTAATCGTTTGTACAACAATATATTTATAGAATCGTTTTGTGTAGACAATCGGTTTTGTTTGTGGTGTAATTAACTTATCATTCTTCGAAATAGACTTTACAGACTGTACTAAAAGACAAGGTAAAAGCATAGTACGCGTAAAGATTAATAAGATTCTTTTATTGTTTTTATAGATTACGATATTAGATAAATATTTTTCACCCATCGAGCATTTTTAATAGACCTTTAAGCTTTAGGAGGACATCGTCGTCAGATGCTATTGTTTAGGTGTGGAAGAAGCGAGAACGATTGTCAATCGTTTATTTTCCGTTACTTTTCGAACTTTACATACTTTTAATTAATTTCAAATTGAGATCAAAGAATCTTCAAAGGCAGTGGGCGGGTGGATGAAAGTGTGCGGAGTTTGGACATAAACCGTATTTTTTTAAACAGAAAATTGTAAAACAGGATTTAATGAAATTAGAAAGTGAATTTGTTAACACGGATAGATGGGAGATAATTTGATTCCACTTCTAGCCATATTAAAACTATTCACTTTCTAATTTGGTTTCTCGATGATCTACCTATACGAAATGATGCTACGTTCAAAACAGCATGAAATCACATGAACAAAGGAATAAGAAAAAGAGCCTCATTGTTACCAGAGGCATCGATATATATATATATATATATATTGTTTGAGATAAAAACAAAATCGAGGACGAGCATCCCTCAGAGTACGTTTTTTCTCTTTTGTCACGTAATTTGTCCATTTATTAATATAAAATTATATTTAAATGTGTGTGTTAGGGAATTCAAATAACATTTTTGATGAAATCAAACCTGTTCTGTGCACACTATATTTAAATTACTCATATTATTACGAACTAGTTTTCCAAATGTCAATATTGATCATCTTTCTTTTTCTTCTTGTTTATGTATAGTTCTATATATCGATACACTTAATCGTTTACTTTAATCTATCAGATTCCACGTGTATAAAGATATTCTTTTCTTTACATCATAGATTTTTTTTTTTGATTTTTATTTTGTTATTCTAAGATTTTTAAATATAATACACAAATAAACGTATTAGCTAACACACCTATAGAATAAGGATCACATATTAAAAATATAGGATGAAATTTTTTTTCTTAGAATAAAGAATGAAAAATTATTTTTTGGACCTATTTAGAGAACGTCCTTGCATTAAATTTAAGAAACAAATAGATTTAACTAATTAATTTTCTTGTTTAGTAATTAATTGTGCTACAAATGTTAAGTAACTATGAGGGAGGGGATGTAATCAAGTTCTTATCATGATAATTGAGCTAAATCTTGTATTTTTAAGCAATTTCAAGACTTGAGCTATCCTCCATGTTATTAAATAGATAGAATTAGTAAAAATAGATCATAAAAAAAAACTTTCTCTGTTAATTAAATACAAGGTAATGCAAAATAATGAAGTTTTTGTCGTATACTATTTTCTAAAAGATTGAGAAGATGATACTTGAGAAAGAATTATTATCTCTCGTCTGTGTATTTGTTTTAACGGAAAAAAATGCAAATTTGTTCTCCAATAAATTTTAAATTAGTAAACATGATAAAGAAATCAACCTTCATTCTGAAGAATCTCGTGCTAGGTGACACAGTCAAGGAATCCAACAAATATTTTTTTTATAGAGTGTCTCTTCAACTTGTTTCTTATTCAACTTCAACTTTTAAACGTATAGCCCCGATATTTTTTTCTTTTTTGTGTTTGAACTCCACTGCATTTTTTTTCTATTTGTAAAATCTGTTTCAATCATTGTTAGTGGAATGTCGGATGAAAACTGGAGCAAATAAATCAAATATAATACGCCACGATTAAACTACGCGAACAAAAAAAAAGAGAAAAAAACAGAAACAAATTGTTTCTTTCCCCTTTTTTCTATTTCTTGTCTTAGAGAAGTACCGGTTTTTTTTTTTTTTTCGACAGGTCAAATACTCAAAGCGCCAAGGATCATTTTTTTTATTTTTTTTTTTATGAAATAAAAAGAAAAAAAACTTCAATACTCGAACTTATACATTTGTTGATAGAAAATTTGTCAACAACGGCGTAGCTATAGTAGCGCACAAACATTGTTAATTGAATATAGTCAAATTTTAAATGAGCATTCAACTCTAGTAAATACATTTAGGTGATAATAATGATTCAATGTCATATGTCATTTTCATGAAAAGAGTAGGAATGAATAGAAGATGATTTTTTGCTTCTTCTAGCCCCATGTTACTCACTTTTTGGACTACAATAAATTTTTTAAACAAATATAGCAGCCCAACTATAATTAAGATTAAATGAATCGCAAGTCTAGACATAATCTTTTTCCATCTACGACAACGATCTTAAATGCCATGGGAAAACGAGCATGAAGTTGAACTTATGATTTGTAATATTTACGGCTAAGTGAATTTGGTCTAATCTAATTATAATTTTTAGTTTTCTACAAAAATTTGACTTATTTGTAGAGTCACGTATTTGTATTCTTCCTGTCTTTCTCGATCAAACAGTCAGAAGATTTGATTGTTTGAAATCAAATTTAAACAGAAATATTTGCGTAGTTTTTATTAAGAATAAAATTCTTCTTCATGCTATATTTGATATAATTATGATTTTTTTATCCTTCTTTTATTAAATAATAAATAACATTAATGTATTTTATATTTTGAACTATCACTATAACTTTCATATACTTGAAATACACTATTCTATCTAATTCATTCTCACCTTATTCACATGAATAAGTAAAACTAACATTCCTGTTGTTTTAAAGCAATAACAGATTTTCTTTTCCGTAAATCTTTTGTCTTCTAATAAGAAATATCCCATAACGATTTTGTTTTCTTTTTCTTTTTTTCTCGGTTTATATAAATCTGTCCTAGAGAAATTAATTTATAGATATACATTCAACTCTTTTGTATATTTTCAAAGGATTGCGTGAGTCCATTCGATATGAATCAATTCCCAAATGAATATTCTTCTTCTCGATAGTTAACCAGCATTAATCATAATGTCACGAAAATAAGTAAAAGCAAAAAAATGTTTTTCTATTTTCTTTTTTACTAATATATATCATCAGTTTTTCTGAAGTTAAAAAGTTTGACAATGAGGTATGATAAATATATATGCGTTAAGTGTTAGACTATCTATATACAACTGTGTGGGCATATAAATAGTGTAAATGGTTTGAATACAATTATTTCTTAGAAATATGTAAGACATATTTTGATGAAATAAGAAGAAAAACACTTCAATTTATTTCATCTTAAATGGAATTTTTGTAAGAACCATTTTTTTTTCTTCACACTTTCAGTTATAAAATAACTCTTCCTCATTGTTCATTAAGAGAGAACACTCAAATTATTTTAATAACCTTGATCTTGATCTTTATGAGAAAGAGAAAAGAGAAACCTTGACCTCTCAACTGAACAAATTATTTTAATATGTTCCTGATGTTTCTGACAAAATTACATTAACGTTAATTTATTTCCGATTTGTTAACAGAAATATAAATTAAAAATAGTTTTAAACATCATTTTGGTTATATTTCTTTAAAATAAAAATTTTTTAAGTAATTTTAATGTAATATTTAAACTAAAACCAATTAGTAAAGATAGTAGAATTATAGCTTTCAATAAATGTTTGTCATCACTTATAGGGTCAAATTCAGGTTTATACTTTCAACCAGATGTTAGCTGATTTTTATCGACAATACCAACAAAAGTACATATGTTTATTTTAGTAATTTCAATATACAAGAGCATTTTTATCATGGAAAATTGTATTGCTCTGTGTAATCTTAGCATTCGTATTTTCTATATTTTTCTTCGTTTTTTAGTTCTTCTAACTGTTGACTCGCTACTCTGAATTATGAAACTAGAGGCACTGTCTGTCGTTATTTTTTTTTCATATTGTGTTTGTTGTTATAATAATGTCAATAGTACCAAATAAAAATGAGTTTTTTTGCTCTTGAAATAATAACAATAAAATTCATTTCATTTTCCTTTTTTATTTTGAGTTCTCTTCAGTTCATGGTAATGTGAATGTGTTTAAAACATGAAGATATTTTTTTTTTACAATTTTTCACTAAAAAACTTCAAGATAAATGATAAAATGAATTGTCATTTTTTCTCTCATTTTTTCCCCGTCTTTTTTTTTTTTTTTTGTTGTGTTGTTCTCAAATTCCCTATCCAGAAAAATAGAAAGAATTACTATTTTTCTTTTTTTCCTCTTAATCAAAAACAATTATACGTATTATAATCACACACACAATGGGGCAATCTGCTGACTTTTAGCTTTTTTTTGTGTTTTCTAATTCAAAACTATTTCTCTACAGTGTAGAGAAAAAAAAACTGAAATCTCTACTGATGATATTTAATTTTGCTTCCGCATTAAATCCATCTCATTATGATGAGCGAAAAAGACCAACAGAATCGGATATTTGATATCAAGTTTATCCGAATAAACCATTTAATTGTGACGTTTGCAATACATTTTGAATGCAATGTACCGTAAAAGAAGAACAAAAACCGTCCTTAGATAGGCAAAACTGTACTTTTTGTTCTTTTTTGTATCTAAATTCACGTATATTAGACGTTAAGAGAAGAAAAGATTCTTTAGTATGTAAAGTATAGAAATTTAAGCAAGCAAGCAAAAGAAGGCATCTGTACATTTGTCATCATTGACTTATCAATGATATTATTCTAACAACATTGCCCGACGCCGTTTATTTTTGGTCCAGAGATAAACATAAGACAAGACTGTTTTATCAGAAATTTTGTTCTATCTCTTCTCTTCTACTAATAATAATTTTTTGGTTGACGGATGTGTTTAGTATATTTGTCGTCTCTCTTCCTTTCTTCCTATCGATCTGAAAATATTTTTTGTCTCATTATTAATAAGCAACCCCAAAAGTAATTTCACAGACATTTAGAAGAAATTTTTTACAAATGTTAACTATTTGTATATTTACTTCTTAGTAAAAGGTATAAATCGATTGCAGTTGTAGAATGGAATGAAACTAACTATGAAAAATTACACGATTTTAGTGCTATAGGACAGTATCATCTTCCGTAGGAACACTTCCGTTTTAAGCGAGAGTCAGTTGGAAAATGAATGAGAAATTTGTCTTTTAAAAATCTAATTAGATAATTTCGTACAGCATCATAAATATTTTTCTTTTTGAAAAATTTCTCATAATTCTGTTGCAGACATAAAGACAAGTCTTTTTTATGTTGACTTTCAGACTAAGAACTAATAATTTGTGATTATTCGATTATTTAAGTATTATTATTGAACAAACTTTGAAATTATGATGAAGCAGGCAACACATTTTTTTATTCACATCTATTTCAAATATAAAGAGTTCACGTCAGCTTGTGTGTGTGTGTGTGTGTATATATGTCGTATAGAAGAAAACCTTGTAAAACTTATTTATGTAGACGTTAAGTTACGTCGTTCTGTGTATGTATGATAAAATATAGGTCCCAGGTTTATTATACCATTTTATGTCCTTTTTTTCTTCCTTTCTCATGATAAGCAGACAATATACATGCTCCATGACGAGTCTAACCTCACTTACTCAACTACTACTCACACACACAACAAAGTAAATGAGAGAATGACAAAAGAGAGAAAGAAAAAAAAAAAAATTTACATCAGTTTCCTCGCCAAGGACGTCACCATTAACTAAAATCTCTGTATACTCTGTCATCATAGCGAAATGAGATATGTACGTGCAGCTCTCTTTCAAGCATCATTATAATATAGTTAGAAAAAGAGAGAGAGAAAGAGAGAGAGAAAGAGAGAGAGAGAGAGAGAAGATATACTGAATGTATACATGAATGGTAGTAATGTTGTGTATGTGAGAGAAAGAGAGAAAGAACGATATCGGTAAGTTTTACACATTGCGGTATTACTCTATTATCTTACTGGTGGAGCATATTGGACAGGTGTGAATCAAAGTATTGACAGAAAACCACAAATCTAGAACCACACACGTACATTGAACATATTTAGTATACATTATTAATTTAGTTTAATTACATTTCTTAAGAAGTTGAAGAATAGAGTTTGCTTATGTTATTTCTATTTTTCTTTTTTCATTACATTTTTTAAAGAAGTACGAGAAAAACAAGAAAATTAGCATAATTGAATATCGTATTGCGTGTGTTTATATCTCTCTCTAACTGACATATTATTAATTTAAATAGAGGGTGTTCCTATTTTTTTAAATATCCTTCAAATGCCAACAAGCTCATAGGAGAGAGGAGTTTTTTTTTTTTTTCTAACAAAAGAAATAGAAAATGTTTTATTTTTTTTTTGAATAAGTTTCAAATTCCTGGACAAGAAAACGTATGTGTGGACTTTTTTTCCATTATTTTACCTTTTGTTTATTATTATAAGAATAATAACTCTTTCTTGTTCTGAACGTTGTTAGAATTTCCTTGTTAAGATTACTTTTAGAAAAAAATGAACTACAGGGTATGTAACTATTTGCACCAAAAAGTTACTTTAAGAACTAATTTGTTCACGTAAAGATAGTATATTTATTGAACACCGTAACGGAGAAACGAGCAGAATCCATGGCGATAAATTGAATTTTTTTTTCGCTTATTTATGTTAGAAGGTCGTTTATTATTTATTTTTTTCTGATAGTCGAACTATCGATGGGTTTCGAAATATTGAATATTTTAACAATCTATCAAATATGTAAGAAAAATTTCTTTATTCTTGATAGATGAATTTGAACTATATGAATCTATAATTTGATAACTATTCATTGCAGATACCAATATAGTTAATTTAAAGTTTTCTATTTTTAGAGTTGTTCAATATATATATATATATAAAGAGAGATACTATAATCTAAAACTTATCAAACATTTTTTTTTTCTCTGTTTATTGACATACACAATTAGTTTAATTTCCTTACTACTAATCTCTATTTAAAGTAGATGAAAAATGCTGTTATTATTGTTGTTGTTCAATCGTATTCTTTTGTAATTTATTCATTTATATACATATTACATATTTTCTCTCTATAACCGTATGTATAGTTTATCATCTTGAAATAAACTAATGTTGTTCATATATAGATGTATTAAAACGTCATTGTCATTTTTTTAGTGATAAATAATTACTATACGCAGATTTATTACAACATTTAATGAGTAAGAGAAGAGAAGAAAAAATGATTCTAAATCATTTTACATTCATATTAACAGTATTTAAAAAAAAATGATTAAAATATTCGTTACTATACAATAGAGATTCACACACGTTAACGATTTATTAAAAAATCTTTAAATGTTGTATTTAAACATTTCGGTACATCTCTGGATGTCAATTCACTAATATTTTATTGACCGAAAAAATGTGAATGATTTACATTCATAATGACACTTATTTTTTTGTTCAATTATTCAGGGCAAGACTGACACATACTAAAATATTATCTACTTAACCCGTTTTGACACCATTCTTCCACTGTTATTTTTGACTAGTTACAATTTCTGAACGTACAATATTTACCTTTATATTATAAAGACATAATCGTCGATAGTGTAACTGATTACGCAGGTAACTTTGATATCTTTATTTCATGTGTACACATTGTGTATTACCCTTGAAGTATCGTCCATTCATCTTTTTGTCCATTGAAAAGTCTAATGCGTGCGCACGCGTTGTAGGTGATGATGATCATTATAAAGACATGGTATATAAGTTGTATGACGACAAGGGTCGTACCTGCTCATCAGAACAAAGAAAAAAAATTAGAGTTTTTTTTTATTGTGTACCTGCTGATTTTCCTTATGTACACATGTTGCGCGTCCCATTTCTTTCTCAACTTTTTTTTTTCGTATGAAAATTATACCCTCTTATTAGTGAATTACATAGTCATTGTTGAAATCTTCTTAAATTTTTGCTATGACTCACTATTCTGCATGAATCATCACAGATATTTGATCAGAAATAAAATGAGAGCTTTTTTTGGTACAGAAAAATAAAAAATTTTCTTTTACCTTAAACTTTGACATATTAAAAAAATTATAATTATTTGCGAGATAATAGTTCAATAAAAGAGAAAAATATTTTTAATCAATGTATTTAACGAAAATGTACAAATAAAATTAAAAATATTTCTTTTCCAGACGAAATGTAGAATAAAGTCATTTCGTGTATATTTTGGCTAAAAATAATGTAAAGTGGACATGTGCTACATATCCGTTCATTCGTTGTTAGAAGATGAATCGAACTATGTATACAGTTCGCATTCTCCATGGTAATTTTAAAAACTATAGAGAAAATTTTGTATTTTACACTCTAAATTTTGTTGTTGTTGTTTTTCTAGTAATCACTGACCTGTCGGCTAATAAAATATAGATTTTTAGATAATAAAGAAAGAGAATGATGGACGACTTAGGTTTTTTCTTGAAAGGTATAATGCCGTTTCAACTCTTTCATATACATACATATATAAAAGTAAAATGTTTATAGCACGTTTTCTATTCCAAAAAAATGATTTTTACCTTTCTCTCTCATTCTTTTGTCGACATGTATGTATAACGGATTATGTAAAGAGCAAGCATTAATTTTTACGTATAGATCTGTGATTGATTTAGTTTAACACACAAGAGAAAGAAGAAGAAAAAAAAGCGAAATAAATGTTTCTCTTTACTATGCGTGGTGATGATGATCATCGATGATTGAATTGAAATGAAAAAACGCCACACATATGGTATCTTTCTATTAAACAGATCAAGAAAAGAGAAACCGAAGAAATTTTCTTCTTTTGTCATAGAGACAAGGTAATATAATAAAGTGTATGTTATGTTATTTCGCTGTTGGAGTTATGTGAGTGTGTGTCAAATGCCATAAAGATGTGTTTATTGTAATTACGATCGGTTTATTTCTTGTTATTATTAAGTTTATTGAACATAGCTAATATTGTATATAATTTACTTGAAGCGTTAGTAAGATACAGAGAGAAAGATAAGACAAAAAACAGAAATCGTTAAAACTAACAATATGAACAATGATGTCCACGATACCACACAGTATTAAACATTCGTTTTTTTTTTCTTTCTTCTTCTGTATGTTAGTGTCATACTCTCATTAAACATTAAAAAAGTATGACACACAATCTTATAGTTTAACCACTTTTCTTTTTTGCTCTCTTAAACGACTTCCAATTAGGTAGAAAGGTAGGTTATTCAATGTTTATAATATAACAAATAGTTTTTTCAAAATATCGATACCTTCTCTCATATCGTTAAAGATTCATTTTAGACACATTTCTTTTTCTCATTCTGTTTTAAAAAAATCATCTTTTTAGTTAATGATGTTTTTTATCAGAATTTTTGAGATATAGATCTATGCTATTATATGTTTATTAGATTGAATATATATGAACGGATATGACGTATGTTTAAATAAACATCGATATACATGATATACATGTTTATTTTATTTAATAAAGGTTTTGTTCGTTAAACTTTCATCATACATTATATATTTGTGTGATTGACTGAGTGTGTAGATATATGTTATTAGATATGTATCGACACTCAAAAAAAAAAAAAAAATACAACGCGATCTGTGATGTACATACACGCCAGCATGATAAAAAAATTGACTTTCTCATGATTCTCCCTCCATTCGAGAATAACAACTGTCGATATTTTTTTCAAAATAGAATATTGCGCGACATTAGGTTACATTGATTTTTAATGAGCCACATCTCATATAAGAGATGAAATAAAAAAAAGTAATTTTTTTTTCTTCTTCTTCTTGTTCAGAAAGTAGTCATGTTATAAAGAATATATCTCGAAATTTATTAAATATCCAAAATAATAGTATCTAATTACTGTTTATCTGTCAATGTACTTAAATAGATTTAATTTCGTCAAAAATCAAAACGTATCTCCAATAGCAGACTTTTACCTTCACAAATGATCACTTTAATTACTAATTGTAAAAAGTTCTCGTGGTAATATTTAACATTGAAAGACTGATGTACAAGTACAAATGAAAAAGATATTTTTCTATTGTATTAGAAAAAGATCGTATGTAGTTACCCGTTTACTTTTGAAAAAAAATACTACATGTATGGGGGAATTTGCGACAAAAACACTTTTCGCATTTGAGTACAGTTGTTTATCTATGCTTTTTATTTATATATGACAATGACTATAGAAGGTCTCATTTATTCTTAATTCGTCTAGCACCATGAAAAATGACTGACATAATCCTTCCAATTAGTTCACACAGTTGTCAAATATATCCTTGGAGTTATAAGCACTTTTTTGTGTAATTATTCTTTTTGTTGCAGCAATTTTAACCAAGGGCTCGAGCAAGTAATATTGAGTTGAAGCCATTATTGTTACAGGTATATAATTGCACTTTCATAGGATATAAGTATATAGACTATTTAGTATGACTTCTTTTATGAGTTTTTTTTCTTATGATATTTTTGGCTAAGTATACGCATTTTAACGTTAAATAATTGTATCATTTTTTACGTCACTTGAGTAAGTCTTTTGCATTAGTTTGCCATAGCTGATATAGTTTAAAGGATTGTAAGTTAAAAATTCTTCTATTCAAGTGAAAAATGCTGAGTTGGCATAAAATCACATTAGTCCTTGATACTATTTATCTTCAAAACAACGCAGATGGCTATTTTAAAAAAAAAAGAAGTATTATCCATGTCAAGAAATTTTATCAAGGTTTTTTTGTGTATTTCATGTCCGTTATTAATGCATATGTATTTATTGTTTTATATATCTGTAATGATTGATTTCGCAGTATAGTAAACATTTATGAGTTTTGTTTACGTACATCAAACTATATAACCACTAAAATTGAATATATGACTCATTTTTGCTCTTATCTTTTGCTTTTTTGTATTTGCAGGCAGGGGCGCAAATAACGGGGGGGGGGGGGGGGGGGGGGGGGGGGCCCGGGTTGTGGGGTTTTTTTTTGTTTTGGGGGGGTGGGGGGTGTTTTTTGGGGGTTTTTTTTTTGTGGTTGGGCGGGGGCGGGGGGGGGGG
>CAJNOQ010000563.1:0-46656 GCA_905250885.1 Didymodactylos carnosus | reverse complement strand
GTTATCTGCCTAGATTCTTAATCAAACGCAGTTTTTATTTTGTTACAAACTTTTGCGCCAGCAATGTTTCTTTTCGTGTATCCATGGCTATGCCAGAATAAACTGAACTGAACTGAACTGAACTGAACTGAACTGAACTGAACTTTGTTCTTCTACTCTAAAAAATTGTTTTTCCTGACTACGGGGAAGAGCACATTCAAAAGTACGAAAATCACTGTATTCTTACTTTTGCTACACTTTTTTACGCAAATAATAGCAGAAGGAAAAAGTTCAAGTCGAAAAAAATACCAATTTTACAAAGTTGAGAGAGCGTGCGCGTATATAGCCACGATAGTGTATTATTTAGCATATGGTCGTCATAACAATTTTCAACCCTCTGAAGGAAGAAAGCGAATTCAGTAATCAGTTGATTTTCTCGTCAACAACAGACATGTACGGGAAGACGAATCAGATGATAATGGTTGATTAATATTAAAAAAATAAAAGGGAATCGCCGACGCCCTTATAATAGGAGGATAAACATTCGCCCTCAGTTCTTTCTCATTTGGATCTTTATTTTGGAGCTCATTTTCGTTTTAAAATTCTTTATCAAGCTTTCACTGGATTATATAAAAGTTTTATAGGAATTAAATAAAAGAAATGCCAGAAAAAAGTGATCTGCTCCAGAGTTTAGAAAGTTTTCATTTTTTTCGTCTTTCCTATAATTTGCATCGTTTTCTTGATCGAAATTCTGAAATTAAAGTTCAAGTGTGGTTTTGTAGAGTATTTTGCGGCGCATCTTTTAAAAAAACGCTAACCTTAGAGTCCTAAAGAAACACGAGAAAAATAGCAAATACTGAGACCGCCATTTATTCTGCGCCACCCGTTACATGATTGAATATATTAAGATTCGTGAAATTAAACGACTTCGTGAAATAAGATACTTATATTAAAATCCATGCCAAATGACTAAACTGGGGGTGATCAGAGAGAATGCTCTCCGTTTTATGAAACTACAGCCTTGGCGCCAACAAAACACACCATGTTAAAAATGTAATAGGCTATCCTTTTTAAAATAACATGAGCACTTGGTCATATAACGTTATCAAACTTTAGTCATGCATGGGATATCGTTAGCCGAACAAGCCGAAATGCGATGGTCTGTTAGTACTGGACATATATTCAGAAACCATCATTTTTCCAATGATTCATAAATTTCGATCGACAGATGTTACGGACATTTACAGCGTCTTTATGGAAAAGATGAATAATATTGTCCAAAAGATCCAACGAATATTCATTCAATTCTGATTGTCTCACCCTCAAATCAGCATAATCTACGACCTAAGAATATAGGTTTTGCTTTCTATCGCTTTGCTTAAATTGATCTTAATCATTCTCAGATCAATAAATCAACGAAGACTATTTTAAGGTCGCTTTGATAGAAAGGAGACTAACTAGAAATGTTGTATTCATAATTGAATCGATTAAAAAATCTATAAAAAATTAATAAGAGTGATGAAGACAGTTGCTTCATTGTTAGGAAACTCTTATACAGCTCTTTGGATATTTTTATAAGGCCTGATGGAACACTTTTCCGTGACATCTTAACGCTGACCCCAGCGCTTGCTTTAGTACTGGCATTACGAACTAAACTTGTTGAAACTATCAGCTCATATTTATTTTTCTCAGTTGAATCTTACTCGAAAAAAGAAAGAACACTTTGTTGTTGCTTATATTATCGACCTACGACGCTTGTTATTTAGATCTTTTGCTTATTTACATCCTAATTCACTTCACGCTTTTGTATCCATGAAGAATCACGATATCTGCGCGGATATCGAAGTTAAATTATCAAAATGGTACGTTTTGTCTTAGGACGGTGTTCTATTTTTGAAAAAAATGAACATATTTTACTCATTAAGATTTTAAAAATCTCACACCTAAGAAAGCGATTACCCTACAAACGATGATATATGCTAATATAGCTCCAATACAACCACCGAGTGGAATATAATCAAATCCGAGGGTTTTAATCGTTGTTTCTCCGACTTTTACACACGAACCTGCGGCTATGTTAGCTGCGGTACACGTTAAATGAAGGTTTGATAGTTCATTGAGACTGACACCAACGTACGTATACTTGACGTAACTCAAAGCATCTAACCATGCAAAATATTTTGGTAAATTCGCTGGTGCCAAAAAGAAACCACCAAATAAACGAGACACTTCCAAGGCCATGGGTAGAACCGTGACACTCAGATCTGTTGTTTTACAGATGGCAGAAATCATCAATGCTAAACTTGTCGATGCCATGGAACAGAGTAACATAAATAACATGAATATAAAAAATTTACCAGCCGTTGGTTGAAGTCCAATAAGAAAATAAACCACGATCGAGAATATTATTGGCATAGGTAATTGAACAAGTGTTTCAACAATAATTTTTGCAATGAAATAAGCAGATGCAAAATATGTTCCAGATGCACGTTCACGAAGTGTTAGTGCACGTTCAACGGGAAATGTGTTAATAACGGTCAACGCACCAAATACACCTTGATTAACAGAACAAAAGAACAACACTGGTTGACGTCGAATAACACTCCTTTGTCCTATGCCAATTTTCAGAAATACAGTACCAATGAGAACAGCCATGATGACTGTTTGAACTAAAGAGGCAATAAGAATGTCACGTTTTCGAAATTGCTCCTGAAGTGTTCGACGCAAAAGAATTCGCACCTGTGTAAACCATGGAGGACCCTTGGGGACATTGAAATATAAGAGACGTTTGTCGGCACCCAAATTTAAGTCAACTTGGATTGGTGTTTGTGCTTGTAGTATTTGTGAATCAATTAATGCTTGCTTTTCTGAAGTATCTGATGCACCGTCTCTTGGTGGTGTAACAACATCGAGTAAATGATCAGCGGGATTTGTATACAAGGGACACGGGTAACCAGCTTGTTTAAACACCTCCATGGCTTGTTCTCTTGGGCCTTGATAGAGAATATTGCCCTGTTTCAGCAAAATGACTGAGTCAAATAAATCAAAGATTTTGGATTGAGGTTGATGAATTGAACAAACGACTGTAACGGCTTTTTCTTGTGATTTACCATGAGCAAGATCATGGAGTGTTCCTAGAAGATCGAGAGCCGTAACACTATCGAGACCTGATGTTGGTTCATCCAAAAACAGCAGCTGTGGACGCGATAATAACTGCATACCAACACATAAACGTTTCCGTTCTCCACCCGATATACCCTTTTTTAGTGGTGTGCCAATAATAACATTTTTCACATGTACCAATCCCATATCATTCATTACATCTCTCACACGATCGTTACGTTGTTCACGAGTGACATGACGTGGTAAACGTAATTCAGCGGTATAATTCAATGTTTCTTCAACAGTCAGATGCCCGTTTAACATATCATCTTGCATAACGTAGCCAGCAATGCGCTTTAATTCGGCATTATCATACGCAGCACCGTTCAATCGCATTTCACCCGTATAGGTTGTATTCACATCCAAACGACAGGCCAATGTGTTTAACAATGTCGATTTTCCACTACCAGATGGACCCATAACGGCCCAAAGACCTCCCGTGATAGCGCCGCTAACATTTACTAATAACTGTTTTTTTTTGGGTACATAGTTTTTATAACCCTTAAGCGACTGGAGAAAACGATTTTTATCATCTTCTTTTGCTGAGACGACAAGATTTTGCCAAACCAAGACGGTGGTAACACGATCACTATTCGGATCTACCAACGATTCTTGCTGTTCATATGGTCCCAAATTGGTTTGGGATAGTCGAGTTTGTTGTTGTTCGTGGTGAGGTGCTGATATAGATGTCTCATGAAGAGCATTGAAAATAGGCACGGCAACATGTCCATTTTCCGAACTTGTTTCATTTACATCGGATAAATGAATATCTGATTTACTTCCGTTATAACCACGGTTCAGGTACGGTTCATTGGAACTAGAACTTATGGTGACAACATCGGAATCTTCATCAAGGGATTCGAGATTCATAGTTTATAGTTGAGAACTAGAAAGAAAAAGACAACGTTTTTAATAACTGTTTGGAAGAAGTCCAGTTGATTGTGAAACAAATATAATTAAGCATTATATAGGCAATGAACAATGAATGATACCTCTTTTACAAATAAAGAAAAAATATGTCCAGTTTTCTTATACATAGGATGCAGTATAGTAATCTATTTTTGATGTTTATAATAGATGATCACGATTATTCATCAAGGTAATGATTTATCACGATACACTAACTTCTAATTAGAATTGTGGTCGATATACCATCTATCGATAGTGTTTTTCGCTATGAGAAAAACAAAAATATCATCAATGGCTGTAGGTTATAGTCCAAATGTTATGTAGCCGTTTTTTACGACATCTCGTGGTATCAGGTGCAACAGTCAAAAAAGCCACGTGAACCTTTGATATCTATAATCATCGAAAAATTGTGCATTCCAAAAGTTTCATTCATAAATCAGATTTTAAACAAAATATCATGCCTTTGCACTATTAATCATACGATTTAAACTCGAAACCGTTTTTATTTCAACGAAATATCGCGTTAATGGTTAGATTGAAAACTGAGCTGAATGGTAGAGAAAAGTCATATTACAGTGATTCCATTGTAGTGTTGCATTAGTGCTCCAACTGAGTGGACAGAAGTAATACTAATTATGATTTGTTATTTCTATTGCTCAGCATAATTGTTAACTTTATCAGTAAAAATCTCTATAGATCGCTGATAAGCAATTCTATCGAATATTCGGTTCTTTCAAGATTTAAGTGGGAAACTACTGTTTTCTATTTCGATATAGTGCACACAAAACGGGAGACAGCACGATGAATACAAACAAATCAAAAGTGTCAAAAATAGTACTTGTACAACAAAGGTGAATCCATAAAACTTTGTCTAAAAGTGAATAAACTATATGTTTCACTCAAAAAAAGTAGTTTAAATTATTTACCTTTAGTTAAGGGACTAACAAGTTATGTATTCCGTGTATCCTCTTTCTAAAAATGGATGTGGCTGTATAGATACGCAAGTTATTCACTTATGGGACGAGCGTGAAAAAACCGGTACTCTATAAAAATACCTAGTACTAAAACTTGATTTTCGCAATCATGCAAAAGCTGTATTGGATAGATTACTGATGCATAAAAATACGGTCAATCATATTTTTTCATCTGCCACTAATGGGTCTATAATGTAAACACATTGTATTACCTATGTATAGATATTATTAGAGGACACGTTTAGATCGATTACATTTTTTTTTTTCTTTATGTAGATTATGTCTCATAACATAATCGTACACTTGGAACATATTTGTACACTATCTTTATAAAACAAAAACCTGCGTAAAAAAGTTAATTAACAGTGGCTAATAAGACTGTATATCTCGTTATTTTGCTGTATCCGTCAGTAGATATGTGACTTTTAACATTTTGACCTGTAACCACATATAAAAGGTAAAAATATTTTTTATGCATCATTGGACATCCGACTTTATTCGACTATGTACCACATAGTTAGTCCACGCAAACAGAATTATAGAAAACAGATCAGTTTTCTTTTAGCATATCTGAAGTTGTTATAGACGCAGACAGAAATCCTATTAAGATCATAATCGACTTGCCATCGGTATTTAAGATGATATGGCAAGATTGGATGTACAATTTGAATCGATCATTCCGAAATCGGAGAGCACTGCTGAAATTTTTTATACAGAAATGATGTACATGTGTTGCCTGTATCATCCTCTAATGCGTACTTGACGCTGAATTTTTAGCGATCCTCCAGTAATGAATTTCTATATTTTACTGGTTCTTCTCAACTGATCAGTTACTAATTTAAACTTGGGAAAAATTATCGGGAAGTATTAAGAAATATTTGTTAAAGTCCTGTGTATAAACTAAGCAGACAGCAATGAGGTTGATTTTAACAAGACACCCTCTGGTTTTGGCTTGACAGTCAAAACTACTAACACTACTAGACATATGTCTTTATAAGATGGCTGTCTGTTTTCATCAGCAGAATAATCTGTTAGAAATAAACTTTGAATCCTTGTTTTTACTCATACAATTTATTGTTATTTCGCGACGTTTCGAAGTACTACAATACTCCTTCAGACGAGATGATGATATGGCAGTAGAGAAAAGATACTGATATACTAAAAATTAATTATGATGTACTACGCTAAAGCGCACTACATAATAATTAATTATTAGAAAGATAGTCACAAAATGGACTCCGACGAACAAACCCATCACCTAAATCTGGACAATAATGTTAATATCCAAAGGAAACAAAAAAGAAGAAGCAAAATATTATCAAAATAAAGAAGACCACAATTCAAAACACGAATTTGATAATGGGAGTTGCTCTCGAGTCTTGAGTGAATTAGATTTCTAGAAAATCTGTCTTTCGAAAAAAATAGTTTTTCTTCAAAATAAATGTTTTCATCTATTGAGATTGTAGAGCATTTTAAGTTCTCTATATATATAAACTTTTTCTATCATCCAGTTTGTTTTCACACAGCTGTAGCTAAGTTGAGATATGAAGAACAAGTAAACAATTGTGTTGAACATATGAAAAAGCTTTTTCACGTTCTTCCATTTTTCGGTCAATAGTCAGATTTATATACATCGACAAATCAGCGTGCTCTGCAATACAGACAGAGTCAGAAGATATTGAACTGGATTTGAAGAAAAAAGCTTTTCACTGGAAAATTGGTTTTTAGAGGTCCATATACCGTTTCCACTATGATATTCGGAATCAGCATCATCAACTACGTATATCTATCTATGTTTCGGTCAAAAAAAGTGTTGGTGCATTTGGGATCCTTCTCTCGTTAGTTGAGATATCCTATAGTGCTAATCTAATGTGACCTAATGAAAGTGTTTCTATTAGTTGTTTTGCTCTGATGAATAGGGAGCACAACGTAGGAAGCGTACGTATTGAATGAAAAAGTAGCACTCACTCAACGTTAGAGCGAGGGGGAGGATGTGTACGAGATATTTTTTCTGGATTCTGCATTCGAGTCTCAGCTGTCAAGTAGAGACGTTCTTCCTCCTACGGATCCTTCTCCTTCTTGCCTTATGATGAAACATCGCTGATGTACATCCCAGAGACACCTGGCCGATACATCGGTTGGATGTGACGACATCATCTTTTTATTGAGTAAGGCAGTTGATTGTGTTTTTACTACTTGTACTTGATGAAACGGAGGCTGAAGAAGAAAATAGTTACTTCTCTGTCAGATGAATGACAGGGAATCAAGTGATGGTCTGTCAGATGAATGACAGGGAATCAAGTGATGGTCTGTCAGATGAATGACAGGGAATCAAGTGATGGTCATCTGACAGACCATCACTTGATTTCAGCTGATTTGTCACTTGGAAATACATATCAGGTAAAAGAAGTATCTAATCCTTTGTCCGAAAATACAAATGATCTTTGATCATCTTGCCATTCAGTGCTTCGATTGAGAATAGTGTGTGTAGCTCACTCGTGATCAAGTGTACAGGTGATTCTAATACTTTAATAGTTGATGTACAAGAACTGAATGCCCACCACCCTTATTCATTATTGTCATGATACTGATGACTCAAGTCTTCTCGCACACCTGTTCATACTGCACTATGCGCAGGGGGGAGTTTGTACATCGTGTGTTAAGATTTTTGATTGTGGTAGAATTTTATATCATGTTTGAACAACGATACATGCAGTAAGGGGACACCTCATATATCCTGATCGGGATATGTCTCCACACTGACAAGCGAAAACAGAAAACAGCATGTAGCATCTCTCGACATGTGACCATTATTTGATATAGATGTGTTTTTTAGATGATTTAACAGATTAACATCGAGAATCTTCATCAACAATATTCGTTCAATTATTGCACGACTAATGAAGGAAGAAGGCAAAGAGAGCTCGTTCGACGAACACAAAGAGAAAAAATATTCTCTAGCCGTTTGATTGTTTAGAACGAAGATGAGGTCTAAAGAATGAGGAATAGAATCAGGCCAAGTATCGTGGACTATGAGACTCTTGATGTTATTTAGGCTAGGCGAGACGAACTAGTGTCAGCCATAACTTTTTGCATCTATCCAGTGACTAAAACGTTTCCAATTATTTGAGCAAAACTCTTTGTTTTTTACATGAAGTTTTCTAGGAAGAATTATTGGATTCATTAACTGTTTCTATGATTCATTTAAGGCGCAGGATGGTAAAAGATGTTCTTTTGACAGCTAGGTTGGAGGGATGTTGTCTTCCTTTTGTCACAAAGAGACCATCGCGTGAGAAAGGGTTAAATGAAGAACTACTTTTAAAACAAAGTAGCAACAAATGAAGTTTTTTCCACTGAATCGTTAATCAAACTATAGAGGAAATGAAAGCGTATAGCACCCAAAATGGAAAAGAAATATAACAAAGTAAAAAATAATGGAAACCGATTAAATGGATTGTTCAATGTTGGTTCTGAATAACAAGTATGTAAAACAAAGTCCGAGTTTACTCTAGTGTCCTGCATCGGGTTTTTTTCGGGTTTAACTAAACAGTGAAATAAATTTCGTTTCTAAAGAGCAAATTTGTCCAAGGTGTACGTTCGATAGAGAAATGTTTCCGCTTTCGAATGTGGTAGTTTACATGAAAAAAGGTTTCACGACGAGCTGCTAGCAATCCAAGTCCGTGAAAAACACGAAAAATCCGGTTTTTCGCAGGTCACTAGTTTCCTCCCACTACATGCTATAATCGAAGAACATCTCAGAAAATTCTGGACAAAAATACGTCGATTTTCTTTTTCGATGTTCTATCTCTGTTATAAATTGGAGCTCAATCGGATGTGTGTTTGGCAACAAGGTGAAAAAAGAGGGGAGGGGGGGTGTATCCTTAACATCATTAGGACGGATGTGAGAAACGTACTTGTTTTGATTCTACAATGATTCTCTAAGCGTCGTGGATTTTAATTAAGAGCAATATAGATAAATATACAAATAATCTATGAAAAAAATGCTTGAAGTAACAAAATTTCAGTTTCTATCTCAGAAAAAGTTTTCTGGGACCTCGAGAAAACAACAACAGAAAAAAAACATTTGTGACAAAGGAACAGACTTCTTTTTTTTCAGTCTATCCATACTGACGACGCCAATGTCGGTATTTTTAAAAATGCGACACATTATATGCTCGTGTAAAATGCGTATGTTTTAAGCGTTACAATAGTTCTAGCACAGAATCGTTTATATATTAACTATATCTTTGAGGTGAGAAAGAAGAATAAGGAATCGGCAAGAAAGAAGAACAAAAACATTTTTGTTTACTTTAAAAGACATGAATCAAAGTTTAATTCGAATTTATATTTTCCCTGATACGTAATCCTTATCTGCTCATTTTATTGTTTAGTTCTGAATTGTATTATATTAGAGAAGGAAATGATTTTGTAGACCACCCCGAATGATCAAAAGTACGATGATAAGTGATGATACACAATGGTTATCTTCTACTTTGATCTAAATAAATAAAAAAGTTTCGAAAAAAATTATTAGAAATATTCATTCACACATCATAAAACCGTTACAGTGATATGTACTTGTTAGTTAGTTGAGATAAATAGTCTACTGATGTAATACAAATTTCAACAGTTAAATTGCTGTTATCTCATCTCTCTCAACTAGATATAATTAATTAATAAACGTAATAAATTCTTTTTTTTAAATAAAAACATGTCTGTGATGAAACAGAAATAATCATCATTAGATATAACATCAAGTTTTGCGTTCGGGAAGATACATGATTCCTTACCCATTGAATAATAATATTTTCTAAAAAATAGATTATTAATTTTGTCTTTTAATTCATGTAGAAACGCTTACATGAAAAACGATATCAAAGTTTTTCTCTTTTGTATTTTTCAACGTCTTTTCTTACAAATGGATTTAGCTAAAGTCTTCTACCTCTATGTATATTTATTTACTTACACTTTTGCATTAAGGACACGAAGACCTATTTAACCGTTCTGGAAAATTTGATCTCCAAATGTAAAACGCTTTTGTTCAAAATAAGCTTTTGACCTTGCGAGTTCGTCGATTTGTCCCTGTATATAAATTTTATCAATTCTCGGATATGATCTGTCAGCGTTGTAAACAATATAGTTTGAGTTTGCGAGAAACAGTCTACATCCTGTGCCTCAGACAATTCCTATTTACATTGATCCCTATATCGTTTTCAATATTCTTCCAAACCTATCGACTGTTCTTATCTTTGATAATTCTGGTGAATCAAATTGAATTGTCTAAGACGCTGACCGATCATGTTCGAGAATTAAAATAATTTATATATAGAGGCAAATCGATATGCTCTACGAGCTCTTAAGGTTAAAAAACTGATTTTGAATAACAGCGTTTTGTATTTGAAGACAAGTTTCCCAAAACTAATGTCGGAAAATCTAAGAAGACCCTCAATGATCATATCCTGAATGAGCACCATCGGTTAAATAGATCTTCCTGACTTTAATGATGATGATCTTATCACTTGAGGATCTGTCCTTCTTAGTACTAAGGCTCTCTATGAACGACTCAAAGCTGAACGAAACTTCAGCACAGCGAACAACGTCGAGGAGAGTAAAGATGTTTTATTATATAGAATTATCTTCGCTGTTGATAAAACATCAATTTTTAGAGAAAATCATTTCCTTTGACTAATAATATGAGCATATTGAGTCACAAAAACAAACCTTTCCTTTATTCTGAACAGTTCCTTTCTCTGTTATCTCTAATATTCTGGGAAAGAGAACGAATCAGATTACCTAATTACAAATTCTTATAGACTGACTAATGCACATGCATCATGCTGGTTCTATTCATAAATATAAATGTTTAATTAGAATAAAAAGATAAGCATGCGTCGTCCATTTTCTCTCATTTCGACTGACTGATTGTCGTACAAACATATATAAAGAAATCGGTCAGTGAGATAATAACAACATACTTGAACGATGCTTAAAGGCACAGAGAAAACGATAATTGTAAGGTACAGTTATAAGCGATTATCTCTACTGGAAACGAAAGTCATTGACATTCCGAAAGTTTTTTAATATAATGTGTATCAAATATCAAGACAATCAAGATGTTAGTAACTAAACTGTTGAATACTTTTAACTTTCAGTTCTAAAACTGGTCAGTATATAAAAAACTAGCCGGTACAAAAAAAGAGAGTTCCATCATTAAGAATTTTGTATAGATTAGAAATCCATCTCTCTTGAGATTGATGCCGAAGTGTAGAATTAATTTTTACTTGGTTTTTTATTTGTTCATAATAATAAAAATTCTTTATTTGTTTTCAGATAAATTTGAATCATTTCAAATTTTGAACTCTCTGACATTAATTGAGATTCTTTCACATAACATTCAAAGTATCGGAGTTTTAAAATTATTTTATTTAGACTTGAATTTTTTTACAAAATGTTTCTAATCGTTCGATACTCTAATACTTTAAATATTACGTAGAAGAATCTCAATATCAAAATCACATATTTGGTTTTGTTAGAGCATTAAATTCTCCATCATTTGTCTATAAAATACAACTTTCAAGCACTACGTTAGTTTAGTTATTTTGGAACCATCTGATACTTTCCAGTGAATATATCTTTTTATAAAGACCAAAAAACTTTGATTGAGTTTCAACACTGTCTTGCATGACTATCCACGAGAGGTTCACATTATCTCTCTGAGAAAAAATCAAAACACACATTTATGCATGCATATTTTTTTGCTAATTAAAAAAACTTTAATAAAATTTCAAGTACTTTTAAATAATGTTCAGAATCACAGGTGTGAACATGATATACAAATTGATACTACAGATAACACTATTCGTTTCTTTGATTGATAACTTAAGTATGTCGTAATGGTTACATTTATTAATTTTTTCAAACATTTATCTTTTTTAAATTTGATACATAAAATAAACAGATCAACACAATTAGTGATTAGAGACATAGATTTGAGCTACTGTTATCCGAATAATAACTATTGTGGGTAAAAAAAAAAGAATGGGCTCGGATGTTTCTTGAATAACGTTTGACAGGAAAGTAGTAGATGCTTGTGATCTTCACCAATTGGAAGCAAAGATCTGATTGCATCTTTTCATCACGAAAGTCATTTTCAAAAGCTTTTTCTAAAGTAGGTTTTTCAGAGGATCTTTGAAAAACTATGTCAGAGCTCTAAAAGTTAAAATACAAATAGTTTGATCTTTTTTCCATGGATAGATAAGTCCAAAGTGTCCTCTTCAAAATGAGAGTCAAGCGAGACTCTCGTTCGATCGGTTAGGCCTGGCATCGAAATTCCTGGGAGCTCCAGGCTTGGTCTCTTTTCACATATTAGAACCTCAGAAATGGCTCTAGACGACTATGTTGAATCTCGTGGCAACGTTTGTTTTTAGAAAGAGTTCAAAGATCTGCTGAAAACTGAGTTTTACAAAAACTGAGATTTCAAGGCTATTTTCACCTAGAATTAAAAAATTCACAATTCAGTCAAAGAACAACTGAACGAGCTCAAAACTTCAGGATATGGATAAATTTGTCTGGTAAATCTGATTATATCATGAGAAAAGTCGAAAACCATATTTTTGCTCAAACGTTTTCTAGAAATTTCTTCGTAAATCCATCGAGTTTTGTAAAGCTGTTTTTCTAGATTTCTTATAACTACGATGTAGAATAGCACAACAACCTTGAAATCTCAGTTTTCAGCAGATCTTTAAACTCTTTCTAAAAACAAACTTCATCACGGACGATAACCACTGTCTAGAGTCAGTTCTGAGGTTCTAACATATGAAAAAAAGACCAATCCTGGGGAAATTTGACAAATAAATAAATTCTTCAGAGTAGAAAAATCCACAACCTATTTCAACACACACAGTGGACACACTGCGAAAGACAGACAAATATTTCCATTCATTAATAATTTCAAAGTTCAAAACATTTGATGCAAAAACTCTTCTACTGTCATGAATATTCATTTTTTTTTTTCGATTAATGTCAAACACACAAGGTTTACATCAAATACTCGTTGATCCGCAAACAAGGACAACAATTAGTGTTGAATAAAACAAAATGAAGATGAGTGTTTTAGTTGATGATTGTATGTCCATGTTTGATGTTTCGTGAAAAATTTAAAATGATAATACGAATGTCTGTTCATTAGATAGCTAAAGAGAACATGTGCGATAGTCATTTAATTTAAGTAAAAGATTGTATTTCCTTTACTAACCGGAATTGATAATTTGTCAGAAAAGACGAAGACAAGAGAAGAATCGTTCATCTGTATCCACTCAAACGTATCAACGTCGTTTGTATTTTTCTAAAATTTAAATAAATCTTACGTAAACGAAGGAGGAGAGCAAACATTTTATCTCTTTCAGATAGAAATTATCACTGATTATCGACTAATATTACCTACACAAATATCATACTAATAACAGAAACATGTTGAAAAATTAATTAATCGTTTCAAACTGACGCCTTATACCAAAACCATCATATTTGAGAAAGATTTCAATAAAAACTGATCTTGACATTATTCGATTTACGCTTTCTTATTTTTATAGCCTGCAGGTGTGATGAAAATGATCAAAGCCTATTATAATAAACAATTAATCGAAAGAAAAAGGGATAGAGAGAGAGAGAGAGAGAGAGAGAGACATTTTGGTTGTTTTTATATCATCTTGTATACTTATAGATAAGCACTTCTCTTTGCAGAAAGAGAGATAGAGAGACAAAATGAGCGCTGACGGCACTCTCTTCGTAGAATGTCATAACCATTTGTTGTTTTGTTAAAAACATGAATTGAATCTTTTATATTTTTAAGAAGGATGATGGCACATTTTCTTTTGACATTGATGCGATAATTTCGAGAGAAGACAAAACACTTTTTTATGAATCTAAACAGATATAATATGAACAACAAGTAGCGATAAACTCAACGTCTCCGGATGTGAGGAGTTTTCAGTGATAATTTTTGCGGTAAAAATGAAATGGTTTCTACTGTTTGTAGAGATATGACCTAGTCACATAGATTTATTAAAAGTGATATTTCCAATTAATCCTTCACTTTAGAATATCAATGAATCTAATAAGAATAATCGTCACGCACCACTATTTTTCAAACATTTAACATTTTAATCATGATATGTAAATTGAAAAAATTTTAACGAAGGCACTTTTTCTTTATTTATTTAAATATATTTTCGAGATGTGACAGTCGGCATCACGTTTGAAACGAAGATGAGAGCGTCTTTCTTAGAACTGAATTACATAAAAAATAAATCCTTTGCGGCTATTTTATAAGTCAATTTGTCTATGCTGAAATATTACGATTGCGGTAGATGTGTGTGTGTGAAACGGAGACGGCAAAAGAGACATATATCAATAGTAAAATTTTAATTTATAACTGTTGTTAAAAAATTAGAACAACAACAGGGTGTTGAATGGAGAAAGAAAATATCAACTAATAGAAAAGAAAATAATTTTTATAGCTTAAAGCTCAAAATCTAATATGCTTTAAACTCTCTTCTCATCACGTTTCTAAAAATTTATTGTATTGAACACATTTCATTGTGTTAAATTCCTGTTTTTTTAGCTTAATGACCATTTAAATCTCTCAATCTTAATGTTTTTCGATTTATTACAGTTAATTGATCGCACCGGACATCTTTTTCTTTTCACAGTTGAACATAAAATTCTTTCAAAAAAACAAAATAAAACAAAAATGATGGCACAATAGGGAGTCACTCTACAACAAAAAAAAAGTAAAAACGAATAGGCGTAAAATTAAAAGTCAATTTAGACGAAGATAACATCTTTTTAACGCATAATGTAAAATATAACCACTTGTTAAAGAATAAAACAGCCATATAACAGGTACATACGATGCAAGAAATATTTCCTAGAACAAAGTAAAATGATGATAAAGATAATAATGAGATCATCAGTGGTGATAAATTCTGTTTGATGTTGAAATTGGATTCCCAATAGGATCAATTTTGTCTGTATCAATGAAAAAAACCTATGGAACTAAACTGATGGTGCATTTTCTCACACTATTGCATAATGATCAGAGAGAGAGAGAGAATTGTCTTGTAGATGTTAATAAATAAAATGTGATGGTTGCAATGAAAGATGAAATTCTTGACGGTGTCCTCGGTGTGAGAATATGAAATTCACAAAAGGCAACAGCATATCACGATCCCAAAAAAATGTAATGTTATAACGTCAGAAGCAGCTGATATTTTTCGAAAGGAAATAAAAACTTCCGTCAAAATCTGTGATCCTGAAATCTAAATTTTACATGTGATTTTTCGAAACAAATTGCATATTCCGATCGAGATGCGTACATTAATGCTTGAATTTTTTTTTATACTATACATAACTTAATTCCCTCTGAGGTTATTGTATAATACAGTGAGTACTAAAAAGGAAAATAGAGTGTTAGTTTATTGTACGAGTCTATGTGATGGAGTTCTGACGTTATAATGTGTTCTTACTCTATTGTCGTTTGCTCATTTCAACAAAAACTGGTTTCGCTCAAGATTACAGAATAAATGAATAATTTACAAAATTAGAGGGTCGTGAATCGTTGAAGTGAATCTCTTTCATTTAATTTTAAAAAGAAATTCACTTTGCATCCGTTTGTAAGTTATAATCGGTAAACCGATTGAATTTAACGACCACTTCTACGATCATCCTCACAGATTTACATAAAAAAATATCGAAAAATCATTTAAAGTATTCTTTTGCGAAAGATCATCTATTACACGTATACACAAAACAAAATTCTTAGGACATCATACTGGCTCAAAACTTTATTATTGTATTGTGCACGGAATATGAAACCGAAGTGAAATGGTGAGTTCTGCGACCGTGTTGTTATCACGCTCATTTATGTATCTCTATGGTGTTGAATAGTGAAAATTTTCACTGCTGTACCTGTATCAAACAATCATCTTGAGGAAAATGAAGTTTTTCGAAAAGTTAGCCGAATCCTTCCAACTCTTTTCCAACTTATAGTTTTCAGTTTTCGAATAATTGGAAGGAAACAAGAAACGATTAATAAGCGAAACAAAAAGTTAAAACTTAATAATAATTCAACTTCTAATTTACTAACTATTCAGTGATCGTTAATCTGTGATTCAAACTGATCAGTTTAAGAAATAGTGTTTCTCTCTCTCTCTTATATATATATATATCATCTTTATAAAGAAATTTAAATAATAGACAGAAAAACAAATACAAAAACAACTGTCTATGAAAACAAGAAGAAAACAGATAAAAATCGAAATTATATATTATAGTCTAAGTATTTAACTATAAGTCATGATCTTCACACCTCAACATTGTCATTTTCAGTTTCTTTAATAAAAAACAAACAAAATGAAGAAATTTTAACACATATCAATTATTGAACATGTTAAATTGTTTTGAGCGATATTAAATCAATATTTAACATATTTTCAATCGAAAATACCTGTCTATAAACGATAGAAAAAAGCAACAGCTTGTTGAAAGGCTAAGAAATTAAAAAATAAGTTTGGTCAATCGGATTAAATCCATTAAGAAATGTAATACAAGTTTTTTCGATAAGACAAAAGCAGTTCGCTACAATCGTTACTGATTAATCTCTCATTCAATTCCATACGTTAAAACTGTTAGATTTTGTTAATAGTTTTAAATAGAGAACTGACTAAATTTAGATATATTTGTTGGTATTCTACGAACTGCCATAATCATTTCTTACATTGCTTGATGAATTTTTGTTCATTTGTATAACGATCACAGATTCTTAGAACGTTTCTCTCTCTCTCTCTCTCTCTCTTTCTCCAATCATAAAAATAGACTAATTTATATGTTGATATTACGTTTCTTTCGCACCTTCGTTCTTGGATATTCACTTCTTTTTTCTCTTGTTTTCTTCTTCGTTCGTGTGTCATCGACATACTATAATTAAAAATGTTCATTTCAGCTTCTCATCTTGGTTTTTTCTTCTCTCTCATCAGCTGTTTGCAAATCATTTGATTCGTTGTAAAACCTTGAAAAATAAGAAGAGAAAAAAGAAAGAGTAGAGTAATCCATTTTATTGAATGATTGAACAACCTTACTATTAATTGATCAATCAGTTACAGAGCATACAGGTTTAGAATGAATAATATTAACGAGAGCGATGATTATTTACGCGATGATATGCTTAATAATATGTTGAATTTGGAAAAATATTATTTACCACCAATAAATTCAAAACCATCATCAAAACAATCATTGTCTATTACGAATTACAGTCAATCAAATATTCGAAAAATAATCGCCAATTCCATACACGGGGTATGTTGTATTTTTGTACTAAAATTAGAGATAAATATTAGTTTTATCAACAGTTATATTGAATATCCACTTACCTTTGTGTATGACACCAACAACCACGTAGAAAAAGTTATAGTCTCATCAGTTTAAAAGTAATTTAGAGAACTGTTGAATGGGTACGGCTGAATTTATGAGAATGATAGCAATATTGCTTTACAGATGTAAGATAATTAAACTGAGTCGTATAGGAAGAGCGTTCCGCTGGAAACGTGTCTATAGACAAGAGATGAGGAATGTGGAGATGAAAAAAAGGGGGAGAGGGACTACAACCGGCAAATTTTTCAAGTGCTTTTGCTGAGTACATATGTGCAGGCATTTCGGCAAGGTCTAAAGAGGAGTTAATCTTTAAAAAAGAAAATTTCCAAATCAGATCGGCTGTAGAAAAACCATAATTTTTTAAAAGTTGAGGTATGCGCACCTCTCCATCTTTACATCCCTGCAAGAGATAATCTATCAACATTTGTTCTCTCACTAAACAGAAGAAAAATGATTGCTCTCAAAAATGAAATTTTACCCGGTTCTGTATGCGCTTTTTTCCAAAAATTACTGTGATGTTGATAGAAAGTAGTGCACTTACAAAAACGATTGTTAGCCGTACAAGTCGTAGCAATACAAATATTCTATTTTATGAGTGAACTTGAGAACTGATAAATCATTGTCGAACCTTGTCTCACTCTCGTATACGCTAGTATCCACGATCATCTCAATAATATGATAAATTTACTTTACGCTGAATAAAGATGGTTAGCAAAGTCACTGTATATAAAATATAAAAAACTTGCAAAGATTGAAACTCCATTCTATTTTTACAAAAAAGAAAAGAAGAATAGTGATTTTAAACAACACATATAGATTAATGATAACTACATCTCTTGACTCATCGTACGATTGCTGTTGTTGACGTTTTTGATAATAAATAAAAATATATTTTTTGACAGATATGTGAACAAGAATCAATATCGAATGATGTATTTCCATTAACAATGAATTTATTTGATCGTTATTGTTCATTATTTACTCAATATGATTCATATTTAATTAAATCTGTAGAATTAATTGCACTTTCCTGTTATCAAATAGCAAAAAAAATTCGACATACTCTAACAAATTCAATACAAAATTATAAAATTTGTTTAATATTAAATGATTATACAGATGATGAAATATTTGTAAGTAAATGAATGAGACATTGATTTTATTCTAATTGAACTAATCAATGATGGTATTTATTTAGGATGCCGAGCAGACAATATGTGATAAACTTGATTGGGATTTGGCATCTATTATTCCACATGATTATATCGATTTGATATTAAAAAAGTTACCATTTAATGAAATACAACGAATTAAAATTAAACAACATGTTGAAATTTTGTTATGTTTATGTATATGTGGTAAGTACAGATAGACAACACTCGAACATTATAATATAAATAAATAATATTCCTTTTTTTAATGTAGAATACGAATGTTCAACGATATTACCAAGTTTAGTGGCATGCGGTTGCATTCAGTCAGCTGTTAAAGGTTTATATTCAAAATTTGATGTCATGTATGACAGTCATTTACTTTCACAAATAATCAAATCAAACAAAGTGAGTGATTGATCCTTCGATTCCATGGGACAACTCAAAACAGTTGGATTTTTTCTGTTTAATTTTCCAAAAGTTTTTTTAGAAAATTTTCGGCTAATTTTTTGAAAAACTTCTCATTTTTCTCAAAAACTAGATTGAAAATAAGAAATCCGTCTCTGTTGAGCTGTAATGCCACGTTTGGCCACATTTTAAGACTATTTCCCATTTTTCAGCACTCAAAATAATGGAAAAACGTTTGCTGAACATCTACTTGTTGACCCTTACTTTTGGAGAGCTCAACATTGGAAGACTCAAAACTTTGTAGCATCATCCTTCTAAGATAAGACACAGTATGTGACGATTTTATCAGGATCGAATGTACTGGGGACGAGAAGCGGTTTCTAACAGAGGAGGTCGTTAAAACTTCATGAAGAAACAGACTGTTACATATTGAAGAGGTAACTAGTAGGTAGTACTTTCCTTACTCAGTTTCACAGATAATAGCACTTCTCGTTCTCATTTGTTTTCTTTATGTTTTCAGAATGATATTGACCATAGTCAAATGATTGTTGAAAAAATCGTACAAACTCGTCTCCAAGATTTACACGTATCGTCAATATCACTTGTAGAATCTGTGACATTATCTCCTTCATCTCGACGATGTTTAATATCAATTGAAAATAATCAAAATAGTTCCAAAACATCGAAACAAACATCGTTTTGTATTGTTAGATAGTTTAAATCACTTAGTATTATCAACTATTTATTATTGTTCAAGAAACTATGTCATTTAAACATTGCTATTAGTTGTTTGTTTTATATATATAAAAGATAGTCTATTTTTTACCATCATTGATTATTTCTATTTTGTTAATTATTTTCTATAAGCACATTTCTTTTTTTTTATAAACCATATTTCGGTTTTGTAGATGAAAATATATCCTATTTTTTCTCATAAAATAGAATAGAATTCTGTTATACACAATCAATCAATAATATAGATAGATAATAGAGAAGAATTATCATCCGATTTTCAAGCGAATAGAGTAAATGTGTCGAAGTTACATTAATAAAACCATTTTACAGAAATTTATAGAAAATCACTTAGATTTTCTTCAGTAAAACTATTCCAAAATCAAAGACTAGTATTGATGATTTTTTCTTGAAAGTTCGTTCTCTCCACGACTCTTTGTCGCAAAACAACTGGAATTGGCATTTGCTATCCTAAAAGATGATTTAGTACACAATAAGTATGTGATAAAATTTATCTCTATTCGCAAGTCGGTAGATATTGCAACGACTAATTACAATCTCTAAAGAACAGTGGAAGAACCAAGAAGACGAAGAATTTTAATAGTGAATTCTATTCTTTGGTAATATATTCAACAGTTCTTAACTCTCTAAGAAAAATGTCAATAGTTTTAAAGACTCAACAAACGTTTCAAAACTTTCTTTTCTCTCTTGGCATCAATTGATTTGAATTATCAAACAAAAGCAAAAAACAAAAGGTAGAATCATTTTATATGTTTTGATTGACTGCTGAATGGAGTGTAAGTGCACGAAGAAGAAAAATGCTTTAATTTTTGATAGATTTTTTAGTGATACATTTGAAAGAATAAAATAATTATCTCAATAACATTCATTGTTCCATTTAGACGAATACATTGTGAATAAAATCGTTTGTTTTTAATCGATTGTTTGTGTTTTTCTTCTCTCTCTCTCTCATGTCACTATTTTCATGCTATAAAAGACTTAATGAGGTAAAACGAAATCATGAAAAAGTGCCTGATTGTTCACCAATTGGTAGATATAAGAAGCCAAGATCTAACATTATGTAAATAAAATAATTACAAATTCAGAAATTAGTATTGAACAAAATCAAAGTCTAACAAGTTTTCTGCTCGTGAGTATGACTAACAGCGTTCACATTTTATTTCTTAGTTTACAAAACGAAGCATTTTTGATCTTATTTTATTCCACGAAAGTCAACAAAATAAACTGATGAGAAAAGAATGGGTTTTTTTTTGAAAAATCTCGATCTAGTTTATATTTATTCTAATAAAAAATGTATGTATATGTATATGACTATGTATAATATCAAATATTGACAAAATAAATCAGTTCAATTTACACGAACATTTGTCTCCATTAAATATATACAGCATAATAAGAAACAAGGATATGTGATGTTTATTTGTCAATGTGTTAATTAGAATTCATTTGTTTCTGACATCGTTAGTTTAATAAATAGATATATGTACTTCATCGAACGCAAGAACAAGTAAATACAAAAAATAAAATCAGAAAGAAAATAGGATCATGTAAGTTTGATAAATGGCGTAATTATAGCCGTTGTGTAGAAATGATGATGAGAAAAAAAAATTATTTTACATTAAAATGTAGGATTAAGCTAATTAGTCAGTGAACTGACTAACACAACGTATGACTTTCTTAGCCAGCAGATGGGGGCGATTACTAGATTTGATATATCGTGCGACGAGCTGAGATTTCCAGTAATTATATATTTTAATGAGACTTTTATTTTTTGAAATCTCTTAAGGAAGCGATTTTATTTCACTCAGTCCACTGACTAAATGTTCAACTGTTGAAAATTCTTCACTATTTGAATAAAAAAATATCTTGAAGTCACACTATTTCGTCACCTATCAAAACTTATCTTTATTTCCTCGAAAATCTGTTGGACACTTATGAGAGTATATCGTGCATTAGAGAGACCTGAACTGATTAAGAAAACGTTATTTGAACCCGATTTAATCACATAAAAAACAGTGGAGGATCTAAAGATATTGTTTTTAGTATAGAAAGGGCTCTCTACATAGAGAAAATAATAAGCAATGGTATCTGGGTGGATGCATTTATTTTAAAATAAATCTTTTCACTAGAAATTTTAGTAGACGTTGTTTTCAAGTTGTAGGAATATATAATAAAAATTATAGTTTTTTATCTATGTTCATACGAACGAGTGACCCGTTTCTATCGTGTACATCTCACTACACCATGCTCTGCAACAATACACAATGGTTACTTAATACATTTAAATACTCTATTGAGAAATCAACTGTTATCTTACAATTGTCATATTTTTTTGTTTTAAAATTTTACAAAAGAGTCAAAATACTTTCTTATCTAAAGATCTAATTTTGCTTGAAGATTACAATGAATCGTGCGCATTCTAACCAAATTACATTCTTAAAAGTGGGTCAAAAAGTTGAACATAAACGTAAGTAGAATAACTGTCTTTTTGTTATGATATGGAACTGACTGCCGGTCAAGAATCTGATCAATCACTACATTTGGCTACTAACAACACGTCATTACTTGTGTTTAGTATTGTAAGATAGATTTTACAATGTAATCGTCAGTACCTCTATATACAAATCATTCTTAAACACATCACTAACTTTATTATCCTACGATCAAACTTTTCGAATTTTATTCAATTGTACACAACTTTGTTTAATAAACTAAAATTTAGATTATGATCAAAGGCATATTTGTCGGCGAATATCTGAGAAAATGTATCATACTGTGACACTTTTATTAATATCACTAAAAAGAAAAAACACCAGACAAACATTTTTATTTAGAATTTATTATTTTTTTAATTTCATTGCTGGTACTTTGACGATTAGTCTTGATGATATAATAAACAAAATATATATACATAGCTTCTTTTTTTTTTTTGTAGAAGAGAAAAAAAATCATCAGATATGCATAAATTGCCTATGGAGCGACCACAGGAGACCAACTGCTGTGTGTGAAAGTGAAGTACAACACATTTGTCTTGGATTAGATGTATATATTGCATTATAGACGTTAAATAAATCAATAAGATAATTATTTATTTTTTCAAATGAGCAAAAAGAAATTATGTTATCCTATTCGGCAAAAAAAAAACAGATTAATAAGCGCCTTCCATCCAAAATTGGAAGGGTTACGACAGTCTTGTATACAATAACAACGTTATGCTAATTGAAACTATTAAAATGTCTGACTATTTTACAATAATTGCACGAAAT
This sequence comes from Didymodactylos carnosus, assembly GCA_905250885.1. Classification (NCBI taxonomy): domain Eukaryota; kingdom Metazoa; phylum Rotifera; class Eurotatoria; order Philodinida; family Philodinidae; genus Didymodactylos; species Didymodactylos carnosus. The sequence goes on along the minus strand of CAJNOQ010000563.1, from coordinate 23,622 downwards.
TCTTCCATATAGTAAAAAAACCATCGTTATCTCACTTTTTATTTTAATAACGTAACACTTACCTGTTTACACAATGTTACTTACCACTTAACATATTTAACAACATCACTGTTCATAGACACAATACACGGTCCATTTTTCATTCTTTAAAATCTAAAGTATACTCGTACTATGTTTGTATACACTTATTCAGTGAATATGTTAAGAAACTATCGGAGTTAGACAAAGTTTTATCCAATAAATGAGAGGATATTTAGAAATATTAAATCATTCAAATGATAATATTAAAAATGTTACTAATTGCTAAAACTATCGATCTTGATATGTAGAAGATTTCCATTTTCATGCTCCATTCTATACAATTCCTGTTTGTCCATGCCTTACATTAGTAGAGTTGTATAAAATGAGTGTACATATCTTCACTAATAAGAAAATTATGCAGTTACTTCATTAATGAAGAAAGTCACCATTATTTGAATTTTTTACAAGAAGTCAAGAAGTGACTTTTTTAACAATAAAACGATAGTCTTGTATGTCAACGTATACGTATACATACTATTAAGATCATCAATCCTAATAACTTTTCTAATCAATTTTGAATAATCATCTATTTATAAAAAAAAAGAAAATATTACTCACAAAATATAGATTTTTTAAAATAATACATTATCATTTATGGTTTTATTTCAAAGAAAAGTATTTACAATAACAAAACTATAAGAGTCCGAATAGTTTTACAAATATATTTTTGATATCAGACATACATCAAACTGGAAATTTAATTTTTTAACATAGATTATCTTGATAAATCGTCATTTCGTAGACATACCATATTAGCCAATAATACTGGATTATCTCACATAATTCACAATCATTTCTTATGTATCCAATGTGTTTTCCATAACAAAATTTTTTTTTATTTTTACACAACTCATCATGATTGTCAAACTCGATGCTCTCATTTTTTGTTTTTTTATCAAAAATCTTAGTCAAACTATTCAAAATTTTATTGAATTCAAATCTTTGAGATTTAGATTTGGATTCTAGAACTATTTCGACGGAAAGTATAATTTCAAAATATGTTTACTTTTCTGAATTTTTACTATCGATACTAGATTAAATATCCATCCTCAATGGCACATATTTTGATAACGGTAATAAGAAATAAAATAAAAAGAAAGATAGATTCACTAGTCTTCTAAAACTTTTTCTCACTGCAAAAGAAGTGCTTCTAGAACTTTTTGCTCTCACTTGGCTATGCGCAATGTTTATCAATATCCAGTCGATTAGTTAATCTGACGACTCAACAACGCATAACAAGAAGACTAGACAACAACAACATGACATCTTGAATACTTCAACGGGTGAAAGTAAAAAATCACATTCAAAACAATATGGTAGTTTATGTTCATCTCATTTAGTTTGATAATCTTGATTTACTCCTTTCTTGTGTTTAAAACAAACACACATTGCAAAGAGTATGATTCTTCAAATACATCATATAAGAAATTATTTTAATACAAATATTTTTAACTAATTTCATTATTTTATACTTCCATCCAAAAGTTGTGCAAATTTTTTGCATCTCATAGAATAAGTTGACATAATATGTTTTTACTAAAACAAAATAAATATTATTAACGACAAGGATTATATTTTTTGTCACATTGTACTAAACAGAGCTACCTGTTTCATTCTTACGTAATTAACAGCTGAAAGAAAGTTTTATCTTGTCTATTATCCCCAAGAAAAAATAATCTATTAGAGTAATAGTAACACACGAACAAAATTGATGGTTTACTCAACATCGAATGAAAAATATAGATTGCTTTTCTTTTAAATTTTCCTTAGGGTAATTTGTATACATTCCAAACTTTCTATCTAATTTTTCTAGGTAAATAAACATGTCACATAATTGACTTTTTTTTTGTAAAAGGATTTGATAAAGTTTTTTTATTTACAAATGAGGCTAAACAAAAAATGGTCTATTTTAAAAGAAAGTAAAGAGCTTAGGAGGGAACTTTTCGAAGTGATTAAACGTTTTTTGCTCGGAATCTAGTGGGTTATAGGTTATCGATCATGCTGATTACGAATATGACCATGGAGAGTGCCCTTAGTCCTTCGATGACCTGGTTTTCTGGAAAACCAGTTTTTCAGAAACTCTAAATATATAAGCCGAACCTTTCTAATGGGGCATGATTGTAGCCCGCACATTTCTGATTAAAACGAGACATCTCCCAGCTTTATACGATCTTTCTTTGCAAAGTTATAGAATTTACAAGAAAAGCCCTAAATTAATTTCTTCTTATTTCTGTAGCTTTGAGCTGACAATGAATATTTAAGGCTTTTCGTCTAAATTCTATAACTTTGCAAAGAAAGGTTGTATAAAGCTGGAAGATGTCTCATTTTAATCAGAAATTTGCGGGCTATAATCATGCTTCATTAAGAAAGGTTCGGGTTATATATTTAGAGTTTCTGAAAAACTGGTTTTCTAGAAAACCAGGTCGTCGAAGGATTAAGGGCAATCCCCATGGTCATATTCGTAATCAACATGGTCGATAACCTATAACCCACTAGATTCCGAGCGAAAAGCGTTAATCACTTCGAAAGGTTCCCTCGTTGGCTTTTCTCTGCATGTGCACAAAGTGTACATCTCTTCTTGTCAAAGGAGCCCATAAAATAAGAATTAAATAAAAAATAAATATATACCTGATTGTTGTTGAATTAATATAGAACGGCAGTTGTTAATTGGATCACATATTCAATTGTCATGAGAATAACTCGAAAAAATATAATCTTATGAGATTCTGTTGATCAAATTACTTCTAATGCAATAATGTTCATGATCTACCGTCATATTTTCTACTTTAGTCACTCAAAAAAACGCGATTTATAGAATGATAATAGCCATCATACTCTCAGAGATAGTCTATGCTATCGGAAAGCAACTACCTATAGAGAACAATCTTTCTGGAGTGACTATGTGAGAAGAGTTTGTTTAAAGTCTTTAAACCCCAGCTCAGAATTGACAAAGTTGTTTTTTTAATTAAAATCGAGTTTTCTGCATAGTTGACAGTCTATAACACTCTCTTTCAGAATATAAAAATTCGGTTTCGATGGTGTTTTAAACAATTTACCAATGTCCCTCACACTTTGATCTTTTTTCTTTCGCTATTTTTCTGAAAACAGGTTAGCAAGCTACATAAATCTAAGACATAATAATAAACTAGACATCATTTAATAATTCATTTTTAGTTTGAGCTAATATATAAATAAATTATCTCTACAGATTTGCTTTCGCTTTTGAGAAATACACACTTCATTGACGAAAACATGATGATTTTTTAACATTTCATGTTCAATTGTGTGCCAGAAACGAATGCAAATGAAATGGGAAAAACTCCTTGGATGATGATTAAATTTAAATGTCTAAATTCATTTGGAACTAATCACAGATCTGAAGCTATCGGCCATCAGGAAGAACACCCACCTCGCAAACAGTTCCATTGCGAAACCTTTAGTTTCTGAGCAAATCGGTTTCGATATCTTGAGCAAAAAACTTTATTTTAACGTATTCATATAATAGTCTACGAGCGTGGCTGAAACTGACCTTAAAATGCAGACATTTTTTCTGGCAGAGAAACATACATACACTAAACATTTTTCCCTTAACTATTCTCAATTATTTTTTAATGACAAAAAACAGGTATCTCAATGCATTTTTATCTGCTTAATCTCTTTGATCGTGAATCATGTTGTATGTAGAATAAACAAAAGTTATATGAAAAAATAAATCGTGCTACTTCTACTGGCAATGATTCTGTTTTTATTGATAACTACCATCTTCTATTGATGAGAAATAACGCAGCTGTCCAAAACATAACTCCAATAATAACACCAATCCATGACATATCTTTCGCCACAGATAAATCAGTTGTATCATACGCATTTATTATTCGATAAAATGCATAAACACCAAATGGTAAACAAAGAACAATTGCTGCTAATGCCAGAATAACCGCCACTATTACAGCTGTCCAAGGTATTTTTGTCGCAGATATTAATTGTTCACGTTCACCTTTCACTAATGAATATTGATATTTTTCAACATTGTTAACTTCTTGTCTGTTGTTAACATCAATGGATTGTTCCTTTTTCATATCAGACAGTGATCAAGAACTATAGATGAATCATTGTTAACAGTTTATTTTAGGCGTAAAAATGCAGTTGCTTAGCAATATTAAAGTTCACCTGAATAATATCGGACTAACCATACTATTTAATAATCATAATTATCACTAATGCCTTCACGTTGAACGAACAAAGCTTTACCGAGTAAAAATAATAACAATGATGCCATCGAACAGTTATCTATCGCTCTTGCTATATATCTGTAGCAAACTCAACTTCATTATGTAGAGGAACGAATTAAAATAACATGCTCGTGCTAAGAGCCTTGATGCTAATTCTTATTTATGAAAAAAAGAGACTAGTTCAACATATTGAAATTCTCAAAAGCAAGGCTGATCTCTTAAATGAACCTAAATTATCCTATTTCAGGTTTCATCTTTCATCAATGTAGAATTTCCTATTAATGCACAAACTTGATCATCATAAATAAGTAGCCTAAAAGGAAAATTATTTATAAAACAATTTACAAGGTAATCATTAAGGCCAAAAGGCAACTATTAATCTTTGTTTCGGATATTATTTTTGTAAAAAATGTTGCCTGTTTTTGAATCGAAGTATCAATCGTTACTGGAAAATATAGAATGCATATGATTCAACAGAAATATCATTCATGTTAAACGGTTAGCAGAGCAACAAGAGTCTTTTGATAGTAAAATAATGGTAAATAGTCGTTTTTCAATAATATAAATCTCTCTCAATTAAAACAAATGTAAACAGATATACAGACTAAAATTTAAATAAATAATTTATTATTAAACGAAAGAAAAACGCTGGGTGTAAATTTTCTATGAACGATACTAGAGTAGTTCTTTTGGAGAGTATACCAGACTTTACATCCACTTTCTGTCAATCGTATAGCACTTTTAGAACCAGTAGAAGTCATCAAGATAATCACAAAAATCACCTAAAAACTTTTCAAAATGAGCTTATCCGATTCAAATATCTCTATGAAGACAAAATGAACATTTAACACCAATATATAATTTAGAATCTCCAATTCATTGTCTCTCTAATGGTGAAAACAACGGGACTTCAGCGATTTTCTAGACTGCTAGTGGAGTGAATACTGACCACCACTAGTTTTCAATTTTCACCAACTTCCGGTCTCTTCTCATGACTCAATGCAAATTCTACAGACTATTCCCATATCGAAGTGTTGATGTATATAGTGAGTACTTCCGAAATCTGAAGCATTTATTTTTGGCTGATGCTTCATCTCTGAGAAAATTGATCTCAAAGTTGAGAAAAATTACCATAATTGGATTTTTCAAAACTGTGAAAAAAAACCATATTGTTGGATTCTAAATCATATATTAGTGTTAAATCTTCATTTTGTCGTCATAGAGATATTTGAACAGGAAAAACAACAAAAATCACGTTTTTCTTACAATTTTTCTTAAAATAATTCATACACTGCGGAAAAATCTTTTGGCTACAAAAGATGTTGATATTCGTAAGTAGTATTTGTAAAAGCAGTTTGAACTTTTCATTTTCTGAAATGATAGAGTCACAGCAAAAACAATTTTGCTGGCTTTTCGAAATTCTCGTTCGAGAAGTCCATGCGGTCATTTTGAAAAGTTTTTAAGGTGATTTTTGTGATCACCTTGATGACTTCTACTAGTTTTGAAAATGCTATACGATTGACGAAAAGTCCTAGTATACTCTCCAAAGAATGACCAAGTATTAAAACTCAAAAGACAGTGGTCTATTTTAATAATCAATAAATCTATGTACTTTAAGAAATATTTTTTTACAAAGTTGAAGATATATTCTATAGCTAACTCTAGTATAATGATCGATAAACTACTAAATAGTTAAAAAAAAAAAAATTTCAAAAAACGTCTCATTCGGAAAACTAAAAAAGCACATTTACTTATGAAGATGGTATTATAAACGAAAATAGTTTTTTTATACGCGTCAAACGGACAAATAGAAAAATCGATCATTATTATTTTTTTGTGACATAACTTTCTTTCTATTTCTCTTTCTCATTTTGAACAGTTTTGTTATGTTTTTTTTCGTTTATTTTTTAACCGAACAACGAAAACGAAATGTCTACACAAATAAGAATATACACAAATATATAGTCCAATAGATAGATATTGTGATGAAACGAAAAAACAAACCAAAAGCATAAAGAAAAATAATAAAAACAAAGAGACAAAAAACATTACAGAAAACAAAAACACACGGTTTCATTTCTTTCAATATACTAGGTAGATAGAAAGCTCATTTCGTTTTTAGGATCATTTAAAAAAAGAAGAGTTATATTATTAGAGTACATTTCTCATAAACACAAACTCTCATTTTTAGATTTAATAATATAGGTACACATTGTATGCAACGTATTTTTCTTTCTTTCTAATAGCGTGGTCGCTTATTTCTATCAAACTGTTGAGAATAATCATCGCCACCACCTCCGCGTACTTGTTGTGACGGCGGTTGTCCAGCATAACGGTCATTTTGATTACCCTGACGTGTTATAGCTGTAGTATAGGCAGAATCAATCGATTGTTGTTGTTGTCCCTGTTGTTGTTGTACTTGTTGAAGATTGGCCAATGGATTTGAATAGGTGTGCACATCGCCACCAAAATTCATTTGTGGATTACCCTGTTGTTGAAGTGCTTGTGCTGCATAGGCAGCAGCTGCTGCGACTTGTGGTGTAACACCGCTACCAAATGAATCAACATAATGTTCTTGACGACGCATTTGAATATTACGACGACGATCTAAATCTTGTGTACGTAATTCATCGATACGACGTAATTCTTCTTGACGACGCAATAATTCTAATTGTGAAATGAAAATGAAGGTAAAGAAATACAAAAACACAATGACAAAAAATGCAAATTTTCTGGAAAAATAACATACATTTTTTTACCCTTAGTAACATATACAAGTATCTAATAATAAATAGAATAGCTCAATAAACGCATTATTCGGTTTTAATCAATCAGAGTTGATTTTAACAACGTCAATACACAGTCAAATGAGTAATATTCGTACGAAACATCAACGTTAGATATGAAGACAATAACCATTCTATTTTACATGAAACATGCAAAATAATCACCTGCGATATGGGTAGAGGATAAGTCATATGTTCTCTCAAAACTCAGTCAAAAACATATGATAGATATTTCCGAATATTAACTTTTTAAACAAAAACGTATCAACTTCTATTTTTAAAAGTTCATAACTATAAAATTTCCCTTCAATCTAGTCAAATTTGCCTGTCCACCCCATGATCGAGGTCAAAATAGATCTGCATCATGATATTATATCATAGACATCAACTTTTGTGATAAGAATCTTCTATCATGCATATAAATCATTTTGATCCTTCTCATAAGCACTAATATATCAAATTTTAGTTTTAGCATTACAAACATTTCTGAAACGTATTTTTTGGTCGTATCATATGTAAACATAACAACTATCTCGTGCTACGATTACATGAAATTAAAATATAGTATAAAGTAAGTAATTGATTAAGATCAAACATTTATACGTTCAAAACATCTTACCATTCCTATTTCTTCCAAATGTCGTTTATTTTGTTTATCTCGTTACTGTTTGACTACATACTAGACCTAATATTAAAATCTTCTTTTTTTTTTTCTGTTAACGGAACAATACTTACAAAAACAGTACCTAATTACATATAAAACTTGAAACACTATAGCGTTCTTGAACTCTATTAGAGATACGTTAAATAGTATGAAAGCGAACAAATAAAATGTTTTCTTCGTTACAGAACTTGTTTAGTAGCAGGACAGTATGAATAATGATTAACATAATTTATGAAAGAAAAACAACAATATCATTTTTAAAAGATGAAATTCACATAATAGGATACAATTCAATAGATGTTTCTGTAAAATAGTCTTGTTTCGTGATAAATGTTTACATACTGATATATGTACGATTTTGTTAAAAAAACAGATTTTTGTTTCATTTGATTACAGAAAAAAATAATAAGTATATTATTATTTTGGTACAAATCAGTAGAACAATGAATGACTTATTTACTGTCGTATACTCATTTTAAATATTTTTACAAACCCCATTCACTCGATTTTTTTTACTTGACGTCAAAAACATATTAAACAAGCGATTAGTAGTGCTAGGAGCATATAATTGTGTGCAAATGAAATATTAGTAAAAAAATGATTCCTACCTTCTCGTAGTAATTGAGATTGATGTTCTAATAACATTTGGTCAATTTCAATTTGTACCTGTTCAGTGGCATACTGCATTCTCTTTTTAACTTCTTCATATAGCTGTTTTTCTTGTAATTCTAATTCTTTCCATTTTAAACCGATTGTATGTTCAATTGAATTAATATCAGCAAAACGAGGTTTTAATTCACGCTCTCTAAAAAAGACATGATAAAAGTACAGAAATTATTGCAATAAAATATTCAATAATATGATATTAGTATGAAAAGCTGAGAAGTCTAAAACGAATTTGGAATAAAACTCATAGCCATTAGCTGTAATATACTCCATTCAACTCAAAATTGCAACATTCAGACATTAATATATTTTCATCAGTATACATGAATAAAAACATATTTCATTCTTTTCGTCACTGATCGTACGTACTTATTATACAATGCATTTTTAATCAATGATTTTTCTGGTAGTCCATCTTCTTCATCTTTTGTATCCCATGGTTCAACAATAACTGGTTTTAATTCACTAAAAAATTAAACAAAAAATTTATTTCTCACACTGTTTATGTTATATATCATCAAGTATACCTTGTTATAAAGAAACAATGTTCGGTACAATCATTTAAACAGTTCTGTGCTGATGGTTTTTTTTCAAATTCAATAATACCTTCACCTGTCGATTTTCCGCGATCATCTACAATTACCACAGCACGTTCAACCGAACCAAATACTGCAAATGCTTCTTTTAATAATTCATTTGACACAGACATTGATAAATTTTTAACTTTAACTGTGGCGCCTTGACTAGCAAAACGAATACGTAATGGTTTTCCACGTAAGAGATAGCCGTCTAAATCTAATTTAGCCTGTTCGGCTATTGAACGAGAACTCTAAAATGAAATTATATGTATGTTAACTGTAATATTCTGTAAAGTAAACTTACCAATTTAATGAAACCAAAACCTCGTGATGGATTAACAAAATATTCGACTAGCTCACCATATTTTCCAAATAAAACTTGAAATTCATCTTGTGTTAAATCTGATGGCACATTACCAATAAATAGACGACATCTACCACCCGTTGTCGGTTTTTTATCACCACCTTGCTGTGAAGAATTAGGTGTCACTTTTCGATCCTCTTGTTCAAATGAAGAATTTCCCATTCCTCCAGCCCCACCCTGATTATAAACCGAAGCTTGCTGATATTCATTCGGTGGTCTTGGACGTTTTGGGCCGCGTTGTTGTTGCTGTGGCAGTGAGGCATGTTGTTGATGATGTATGGCAGAATGATGTGCAGCAGGCGTTTGTTGTGATATTGGTTGAAGAGAAGTAGCTTGTTTAACTGCTGCAGACGGTTGTGATTCAGGTTTTACTGTTGTTGTATCGATTTTCGGTTGATCAGTAGTTGGATTGGTCGTAGTAGAACTATCCAAAGGTTGAGATTCAGATATTGACGATGAAGATGGTGTTGGTGGTACAACATCTGGCTTTGTTGTCCCCACGATTGTTGTGTTTGGTTTTGTAGGTGTTATTATTCTACAAAGAAATAACAAGGTACAAAAATAAACAGAGTACGCAAAGAAACGGCTTAATATACATGAGAATAGCCCAGACATATCTGTCCTTCTGTCCGGAACACTCCCAAGACACTAAACAACGCCAATGTATTGGGTAAAACACAAAACACAAACGACTCTAAAACTTGATTGACAAGAGGGTAACCAAGGGTGGGGAATCCGAATCCGATATCAGAAATGAGTTATGAGTTATTAATTATTATCGGTTAATAAATCAGTTATTGAAAAATTGAAAAATGAACTTCCGGATAAGGGTTGACTAAAGGGGATCGAGGATGCTGAGCTCGAATCCGATGTCAGAAATGAGGTATTAATTATTATTAGTTAATAAATCAGTTATCGAAAAATGAATGAAGCGCTGGGCGTCCATGGTTTTCCAAGGGTTATTTCTAGTTTAGAATAATAATATTAAGTTTTTGTAGCAAATATTACAAGACATCGCAGAGAAAAAGATGGAAATATGTCATAATATTGTTCAAGAATAGCAACTATTTTTGATCATCAGTGACTACTTTTTTGAACAATAGTTTCATGTTTTCTTAATTGGGTTATATAGGCTTTTGTTGAAAAGTCTAAGGATGTACAAAGATGTAGGCTGATGCATCACGTATGATTTTAGATGATGTGAGTGAAATAGAAAATAACCAGTCGGTTCTACCCTAAAACACCCACTAATATAAACTCGATTATTTTGACAACGATGAATAACGAGCTCCACCGCCGAATAAACATTTCAATAAATTTTCTTTCTGACAACTTTCTCCGACAGTTGCAGATTCAATCGTTCGTGTATGCAGACGGTTTAGAAATAACAGAGATATCAACAAAATATACACTAATATGCGTCAGTTTTGTTTTGAAACTTAGTGCCAGATGTAAATACATCGACTTCATCGAAAGAACTACAAATGTAATCAGCTGATTATTTTCTACTAATTTTGTCTTTTTAACAATTTTTCAGAGACAGAAGACAACAAGATTAAGAATATAACTCTTCCGTGTAAAAAACTTCGTATGCGATTACTTAAAAACTCCATACAACTAACATATTTTTCTGAATTCGTACTCACTATCTCAACATCTTTTGAAGATCTAATAACTATAACGGATGGCACAGAAAAAATGGGCCACTTTTTATAGAGTCATAAGCTATTTCTGTATTTAATATTTTTTCGACTCCAATATCTCTTCCATCCCATAGAGAATTTTCTACTCGATAAAATCCATCATATCGAGCACGTACTCCACATTCTCTGACTAATTTTCTCCTGCTTTTTGTTAAACATCGCACCATCCGTAATGACTGATTTTTCTTATGCTAGAAATTCTTTTTCAGTTTTTGATATCCTATGGATAAGTGGTCTAGTCAGAAAGATAGCTCTGCTATGCCTACTCTCTTCCATCAGTTTCTACATTACTGCTAAAATGATTATTCAAAAGTTTAAAATTCTCAGTCAATGTCACAGTTACTCTGCGTTATTTTTTCAAATAATGGAACAACGTGTAAATATTGGATAGAGAGGATTGTGTAGAGCAGAAGAGTCTATCTTTTGAGCCTAGAGCACAGTCGTCAAATAACACCTTGTCTCAAAAATAGGAAACAAAAGTGGCTCATTATTGCTGCGCTACCCGATACTAGATGTTTTATGATGATATTGTACATACTTTGTTGGTACATCAGTTGGACTAACACGTGCTGTTGCCTGAATTTTATTATTTGTTACTTGTTGTGTTGTTGTCGACGATTGAGAAGGAAGTATTGAATTATTTGAACCTCCCGTAGCAGAAGAATTACTTCCAACAGGTCTAAAAGTACAAAGAAAATATCGTCAGAATAAAAATCATTCTTTTCTGCAACGTACTTATTTGCTTCATTAATGAGCTTATTTTGACTATTCGTTCGTTGTATATTATTTGGTTTATTCATGTTTGGCCTAAAGCGCCCAGAGACAAGTTAAATATTTGATTTTACGAGTTAAATCAGAAAAGCAAGAGAACCATTGATACGACAGTTTCTTACAAATACCGATTCTACATGTTATGAATCATAACAAAATTAAAACTGCAAAATGTAACAAAACAGGTTTTTTTGCTGCAATGAATAACGGACTACTAATACGATAACTCCAACAAATCGTTCTCTATACTGTTCTGATAATACGTGCTAGTCCCTTAGGTTAGGATAGGAACAGAAAAACAATAGTAAATATAATTATATCGAGTCAGAGAAATCTGAAAAGTACTCTAGTTAATGAAAGCAGTTGCGATAATGAAGAAAGAAAGTGTGTTATGCTGGAAAATAAAATACAAATAAAATCAGCAGAATTCCCACCTGCTACAGACTGGAGGATGCTGAGACTCATATATCAACGTCTTAAAGTTTTCTAAAGTAGAAAGAGCTAGGAAATATATGACCATGAACATAAACAAAACTAGCTAGTTGAATAATTGGACCATAGAAAATGTGGCTGTCTAAAAAGCTTCCCATAGAAATCAAATGCTAAAAGAAACTATTTTTGCAATTAGTGACTATCATAGCATCCTTTTTGCTGACAAATGAGCACAAAAAAAATCATAGTAAGTTTGAAAAACAAGATCAGTTCACAATAAAGCATGGTAACTAAATTCTATAAGTAAACTATTTATTATAGGAAAAATTCCTTAACTATCTTACCGATTATCTGTTCGACGATCGTCTGGAAAATTTCGTTGACCATTACGTTGAGGATGTACTTGTTGAGGTGTATTAAATCTAAATCAACAAAAATGTGCAACAATCAATGAAAGAAAAGATACTTAAGCTAAAATTTTTTCTTCTACCTTGGGCGATCGGCTGCATAACGATCTGTCATTAAAGGTCTTGGAAAACGAGTATAGCCAGCCATCTGAAATAATGAAAACTGCAATAAATCTACAATGCGGATACAGCTTAGTACCTGTAAAATTAATTCACAAGTAGCTGAATTTGTTTATTTTATTCAGAATGCCACTTGCTTGTTTCCAGAAAAAGAAGGAAATTATACAAGTGAAAGAATTATGGTTTCACTATCTAAAAATGGAGGAGATAAGAATAAAAAGCATCCAAAACCCAAATCACAAAAAATCTTTCAGCGAAGATCAAAAATGCATTTGTTGATCAGCAACCATTAGACAGTTATTATTACCTCACTTCTTTTCACTGAAAGTATTATGTAAGATGATTCTTTATTAAACATGAGTAAGTTAGATGTACTTTTCTTACCTATCTTTCAATAAAACTGTTGCATTCATTATGCCATTGCATCGAACCGCCATCTACCGCCATCTGTTGATGCAGCTACCACAAATCATCTTCAATTTTCGTACAATATTTCATAGGAAAAGTTTGGTTATTATGAACAAAACGCTAGAAACAAATGATTATGATAAATGCAAAATGTTGAACGAGTGTATTAGTTGACCTTTACTCATAATTTGGCATAGCTAATGTTTTTAAATTTATTTCACGATCGAAATAGAAGGCAAAGGGAAGTGATAATCGTATTGGTAAGTCCAAATTCATTTAAAGCACATTTTTGCGATTAATTTAACATGTTTATAATGAACATAAACAAAACTAGCTGAATAATTGGACCATAGAAGATGTGGCTGTCTAAAAAGCTTCCCATAGAAAGTTAGTTGCGGTTCGAGTTAGTGCGGTCATGCACGTGTCTGTTTGCTTGCCACGTGTCGTTGATCATGATCTAAAATAATACGCTAGAAAATGCTTAATCGCGATTATGTTTTAATTACGATTAAAGATAATCGTGATTATCTGCGTAGTGTAACCGTAGTGACAGTACATAATTAAGTAGTGAAGTTGTTTCTCTGAAAATACTTGAAGAAATATACAGTTCTTGTTCAGAGACTCATGAAAGCTTGAGAAGGACATAAATTCTGTTTAAATGTTTAAAGCAATCTGTTCGTTTCTCACTTTTTTTTCTCGTTGCATCGTTGACTTTCATCGAGTCCTTTCATAACTTCAACTCTGGAAATCTTAAATTTTTTTACATTAATCTGGAGAAAAAAGTCTTATGAATTTCACAATAAAAAAATTACTTAATTTGATCTGAAAATCAGTAAGTTTCGAGCGTTAGATCGAAGAAACGTTTCTCTATGCTGTTCACGTTACAGAGATATAATTCTTTTATTGCCACAGATCATAAGGTGTATTATGCACCGTTTATGAAACTTTTTTTTCTCATTCAAGTAACACGCAGATAATATCTAATATTATCTGTTACTTGATTGAGAAAAAAACGTTTTCGTTTGGTATAAGTTTACAAGAAAGTATATAACACGTATCAACCTATATGTGATACGTTTGACAAAACATGTGAAAAGAGAAGAAATACATTTTTGTTTTTCAGTGAAGGCGCATACGAAAAATTGAATAATGAGCTGAATGATAACTTTAGAGTAAGTACACAACATTGAAAGAAAGAGTCAAGAGACATCAAGAAATTTGCTCTATATGTACTTATTTTGAGTTCAATCTCTAGTTGAACCTGAAATGATTGAATAATATTCCCGAAGAGAAAGTCGGATAAAACATATGTAATTTTACGTGCTCTATCTAATGAGACTAAAATTAGAACTTAGGATTTCGTAATTAAGTCGAAAAATGAGTTTTTGTCTTAATTAAGTTTTTCCTCGAAACGCGTACGTATATTTCCGACAATAGGCGTTTCCAAAATTTAAAACATTCAAATTCGGATAGAGCTTAAAATTTTAGGTATACTGACAGATTAGTAGTATGTGATTGTGGGGGAGGACACCCACATCAACGAATTCCGTTCATTCATGTTAATGCTGTTCATAGCCTAGTCTGTCCATCTTTTAAGAAGTATTAAATCCATGAAGAAACAACTAATAAACAGGAACAAAGTAAAGTACAAACACAATGACTATCTAACACCATGCTCTTTCTCTCGCACGAGTGCATTGTCTTACTTACTCAATATCGTTACTCTGTGTACTGCACATAGTCTAGAAAAAACGAAAAACTAGACAATATGAAAATTTCGTGTCTTCTGTTGCGTAGTGGAAAATTGTAGTACTGTGAAAGGTCAATTTTACCGTCTCTCATTAACGTCCAATGAGCAACCAATTCTGCTAGATCCAAATGATCCAGTAAATCGCTTTCAATGGAACAGGTCAACAAAAAAAATAATCGATCATTAGCCATAGTGCTTTGTAGATAATCTTTCACCAGTTTCAGTTTTGAGAAAGGACGTTCATTGGATGCTACGGTGACTGGTAACGTTAACATAAATTCATACATACGAGCAAGACGTGGACAACGTAAATGAACGCTTTTTAACATTCTTGCTACTGCTCTCATATCAGCACATTCTTTAATTTCTGGTGTTAGCTGTTGAAATTCTTGAAACAACAACAGTGAATCATCTATTCCAGGCATCAATGCCGTTAGTTCATCGGCTTCGGTTTGACTAAAGTTTTCGATTGTTAGTGGTGATATATGTCTGAACGATTTTAATGTTGCATTGAGTATTTCAAAATACTCATTGTATTGATCATGTAAATGATCAAGAATTGTATAAAACAAGGTTGTATAAAATTGTTCACTAAAATGACCATGGTTAGCGTCACAGTCATTCAAGTCAGATTTCCATTCGCTCTAAAAAGCCTTTTCCCAGTCTTCGCTGTAATTTCCTGGTGCATACCTCTAACAGAATTCCCTAGAAACTCGGGTATTTCAGTTTCTTACCGAGTAAAAGCGTAAGCTGATGTATTGTTGGCAGCAGTGCGACACGAGCGTAAACGTGTACGATGTAAACGGTCAAATTCACACTCAATATCAGTGCCAAAGGATGCTATTTCCTTTTCTGCTAACTAAAAAAGAGCGACAAGATTGATTACTCAACATACATTTATTGTTTCAAAGTCGAAGCATACTTGAATAATTCCTTGTAAAGTTAAGTCATCATTACGAGTTTTTGCAATAGTTTACTAACCATGCAATCATTTCGGTGGCTGTTATCACATTCAGCTCTTCTTTTTGTAATTCAGCTGTTGTGGCAAGCAGCTGGTGTAAAATTGACAATAAAACATAGAATTCATAGGATGTTAGCTTTTTCAATAATGATTTGGCTGTTTCCCTTGTATCTTTATCTGAATCATCTTTTAGTTCTTCAAGACATTTTACTAATTCTTTAAATGATTGATAGACAGCATTAACGGATTCATAGCGAGCAAACCACCGAATAACACACGGGTTTTTTAATAGCAATCTATAACTGGTGCTTTCGATTTTAGCGCGAAATAGTTAAAATAAAGTTACAGTTCGAAGTCTAAAGCATGTGTGTGCGAAGAGATCTTATTTACCGCGTGTCGTTTTGCACTTCCGGTAAAGAAATTCCATAATGCTTGGAAATGGTCAAAAAATTTGACATATTCTGTGCTGGATATACATGCACTTTTCAAGGCTAGAAAATAATGTGAGGTTTTAGAGAAAATAGCTTACGAGGGAACCTTTCGAGATGTAATCTTCCAATTCCAATGATTTGTATATGGATCGATAGACCTCAGTGAGATAGTAAAGATTCTAAAAGGATTCTGATCGATGACTCTTGAGGACCCGGTTTTCTGGAAAAACAGTTTTCAAGAACTCTAAAAAGTAACCAAAACCTTTTTTCAATTAGGCATAATTGTAGCCCGCAAATTTCTGATTAAAATGAGACATCTTCAAGCTACAAGATTCTTGTAAGATCTTACAAGAAGAAATGATTCATTCTTAACACATAAATTTTGTTACGATATATCGTATAACATAGTTCTTATGATTATGACAAACCTTAGTCCTTTTTTCTTTCTTCAACTTCACACGTCAGCTGAGCACACATAAAATGCATGACTGTAAGAAACGTGGTTAGACACGTACCGAAGGACGTCAGAGTCCTTCCCATGCTCGAAAATATTATGGAAAGAAGATTTTTTTAAAGAGGGTCTAGAGTGGATCTATAAGATAGAACCAAAGACATAATCTGGTAAGGTCTGATGAATTCTTATATGATCTTATGAAATCTTTCAAGAACTTATCACTTCTTGCACGATGATCTTTCAAGATTTTATAAAATCTTCTAATATGATCGAACAAGATTATATTTCAAAATTCTCACCCTGTGTATCTTGTTCACTTCAGGGTCAATTAGAGCTTGAGCTCAAGACAAAGTAATTTTGTTTCTTTATTTTCTCATATTGAAAAACGTGTCTTTGTTCACAGAAACTGTGTTTATTTTTTTTATATAACTCTACTTTATAGTTATACTTTATAGTTTATGGTCTGCAAATCTTAAACCCACGTTAGAAAATAATAAGTGTGCTGCATATAACAGACTGATAACATATATAGAATATAAACTGTGAAGCAAAACGAAAAAAAAAATTTTACATCGTTAATATTTTATGATCAATGAAGCTTCATCTTCTGCCTTTATCAAGGATTGTATAAAAGGATCAGAAAAAATGAATCATTCAATAGTTCAGGATTCAATAAATCCGCTTCGCTATCACAAAACATATATAATTAATTATATATATTTTAGTTTGCTTGAATATTTTCTCAAACCCCAAATATCTACAGAAAAAAAAGTATATATCTATAGGTGTTTCACATATGTGTTCGGTAATCATGTTGAATAAATAATCTATTTTTGAACAATAATTGGAATGCATATTTCATTTCGTTTGAACCATGGTAATGTCCATGGTGGATTATATCCGAAGTATTGAACTTCAGCTTTTTCTTGAAGCAATTCAACACCATCTTTTGTTGCTGCTGCACGTAACTCTTGTTCTTTTTTGTCATTATTACGCGTATTCATGTTCATATTAAATCGAATGCAAGCCAATTGTTGAATGTTATCTGCTTCAACTAATTTCACATTTAGGTCATTAGCTTTCGGTAATTGATCGATTGATTTGAACTTGGATGGCGACATAATAAATGCTATCAATCGTAGAATAGATGATTGACCAATTTTTTGTTTCATTACTACTGGAGCAGTCATAGCAATTTTTAATTTTTGCTCGTTATTTCCTGCAATGTATTTATATAGTGGTTGAAACCCTTTGATAACTTTCGAAAAATCAGTGTTCAGTGGAACCTCGTATGTATATTGAGCCCAAACTTGTTTATGATATTGTCGAATTTCATAGAGATCTTTTTTTGTTACGACATCATATGGTGGAATTTCGCTATTTATTGCTCCAAATATTGTTAAACCACAATTGATGGTTGAAAAGAGTAAACAGAAGAGAAAGACAGAACAATATAAGTGCTGCATTTTTATGTTAATGTTATGATAATGAAATATTAAAAATTATGTTTTGATGTTTTTCTCAAATTTTTTTTAATATATAGGTAAAGTTGCGATTATATAATAGAACGTCCATGAATATATGTCAATAACATCCATTTATGTAATCCATTATAAATATGTATTCATATTCATTCTTGAAAAAACATATTTCTAATCTTTGCTCTTTTAATCTTGTTTTTGAAATGTGATATGTTATGTAAGTGATATATTTCTAAAACTTGACTTGTATTATCAGTTTATGATGATGTAAGTATTATTCAAGGTCATATATTAACAGTTAACTTACATCATCGGACGTTCTAGAAATTCTTGTGAATTAAATCTTAAAGAATACTACATTTATTACTCTCTAAACAAAAAGGCATTTTCAAAAATCTAAAAAGAGTATCTGGAAATGAAATTATAAGAATCTTCTTTTAACTTTTCGAAAATATCTGTTAAAACAGTTTATGAGTACTCAGAAACGCTTTTTGGCATTCTGAAACCTAAAAGGCTTTCTGAAGATTAAAGTAAACATCGGTTAAATTTTCTTGCAATTTTTCTTTTCACTCTCTTTCACACATCATTAGACGCAGTTTTACGTGCTGATTTCGAATATGTCATTGCTTTTGAATAGAAGCACTTTGGTGCCGATAATCCTACCTGTGCGGAAAATGACGTGTCGAAAAAAAAAATATCTTTTTTCTCCCAACTTCTAAGGTCGAATCGACAAAATTTTCCACTAACAGATAGCTTAAGGTGTTCCGATTCAGAATCTCTATAATTTTTGTTTTGAAATTCATTCACTTGAATGGCACAGGATACTTATGCGAAGTACCATGTTTTTCAGACTAATTTTTGACTATGCATTTTCTGATGAACCTTCATACTTGAAAAAAAAGCTCTTGCTATCATTAAATAGCCCGTGGATTGAAACACATCAGCCGAAAGATAAATCAGGAAAAGTGCATTTTCGTTTTATCTGGGTAATTATTTCTGTACGCTCATAGTGAAACGCAAATGAGCCCTCAAAACTAATATGCACTTGGTTTTCTCACTTTTAGTTTTGAGGCAAAACACTGTCACGAGCTGCAGTAGTGGATAGCCTCTCTGCAAAAAATATTTCAGTGCACACCGGTGCGCAATGCATGCCATCGGTCACTGGCACTAGTTGGCTCCAGTGCGGTGCACATCTGTGCTAAGCAGTGCCGATATATTTATGCCAAAAAAGTACCGACTTATTCAGTTAGTCTTTTATTATAGTTTTTAATTTTGCATTAATTAAAGTATAACACTAATATGTACCAGCATTACACTGGCATGCCGTAACTGTGTGGCACTGCCTCAGCACTTCTCTTATGGGAAATGAAGTCAAATCGACATTCGAAATATTAAAAGTATACTGTGGTGTTTATATAGACGCACGTCGTCAAAACAAAACGATGATTAAAAAAATACTGGTACTGGTGCGCAGGGATGTCGATAAAGTAGGAAAACTTCTTATGATATAGCGGCACTTTTTCGGCACCGATGCACACCTCTGCCAAGGAAAACATATCAATCTGCACGGATGCCCATCAGTGCGAAACTTGAAAATCTTTCTGGCTTCGGTGCCGAATAAATGCCAGTAAAAATTCTTTTACAAGGCTGTATTTCCACTCATTTTCAAGATTATCTCAAGGCGATCTTATCTTATCAAACATGATCTGTTAAATGGACATTATGAGAAGAAAATGGAAAATCGATTTTTTGAGTGTTGTCCGGGACAACGCTCGATATCACACATCCTTGAAAAATGCTTTTTGTTCGAAAACGATAAGAGATTGAGGGATCGAATTTACATTGATGTGTAACCTGTCATCTAAGATGTCTTGTGCATTCAGGTTATTTTAAAAAAATCAAAGAGTAGCGACTCTGTATTTGAGGAGCGTATGCTGAGATACTCGACTTCTTAAAACACTAATAAATACAGTTAAGTATTAACTACCAGAAGGTGAAAAAATGAGAATCTGTGTCAATTTTTAATCATGCGCTATTTATAAAATGAATGAGTTCGCTCTTTTTGTCGACCAATTCTAGATGTCCGATTACAATAAAAACGCATAAGGAATATAGTAGATCTTCAATTGTCTATGATGCTATGCGTATTTTATACTTCATTTTCTTCTATTTTGCAACTTATTGAACCAACAACGTAGTCAATATCTTTATTATATAGAATATCTTAAAATGATACCACTGAGACTAAGAACATATTTTCTGCTTGAATCACCCGTACAGAGCTCACAATTCTAACTCTTCCGAATTTCAGGTAAAAATTGTTTGTAGACTTAAGAGAAATATGATCGTTACCATGCTAGTATGTGAAACACTGCTCTTGCCATGTGATGCGGATGTTGCTGTCGTGCCACGTGGCACGGAAGTTGTTCCCACTGGCGCAACTGTGGCTGTCGCTCGCACAGATGTTGTTGTCACTCGTGGAGATGTTGCTGTCACTCGTGCAGATGTTGCTGTCACCGATGCAGATGTTATTGTCGTGTACTCGGCAGGAACTACAATAGTGGGTTGAAATTTGTTAAAATCAAAGTTAACCGACAAATATTCTTGTTGTAATTGTTGCATCGTATCTTGGTTGTTACAGTCAGATGTGGCACAAATAGTGTAGAAAAGGTCAGTATAAGATAATGCTTGGCTTCTAAGGTGAAGTCTTTGTTCAGCGATTAAAGTGTCAAATTCTTCAATATTATTTTCACAAATACCACATACTTGCGTGCTTCCTTGCTCATCTGGAGTAAAAGCAAACGTTTGGCAAGAGTAACAAGATGTTTGTGAGGTTGGAGGAGTGGAAGCACCACAACCAAAGCTATTGAAAGGTTCTGGAACAGTCGAGGAAACATTGGCATAAGACCAACAAGTAGATGTCTCAACTTTATTAGTAATGAAATTATTGACCTCATCATTATTGTTGATTTTCACATCAGCAGCATTCAACAGGGTTTGAATATTACTATAGTGGTTGCAAAAATCTGTTTTACATATGTAACTAATTTCGCGTATTTGTTCATAATACTTATCACCATCATTTGTAGTAGCAACAGTAATATCAAGTGCGGTTATAATAAAATCGGTAGTAGGAGGTTTTCCAAATACTTGTCCGCCTTCATGAAAAGGATTATCTTGACGTTTCGATCGACGGGGTTTTGATATCGGCTTTTTATCATAGCGATTGTGTCGATTTCGAAAAAATCTGGCTTCTTTTGACAGTTTACTCATTCGCATGTTCTCAATACCATCCATTTCAACAATCACTGTTTCATTGTTACTAGGAGCATTAAACGTTTTTGTATAATATAAAATTATCGAACAAAAATCATACGATTTTACTTCAAATCTACAGTCATAGTTTTGATTCCAAATAATAGTTGAATCTAAATTACCAAATTCACGAACTACGCAGTTATAACAAAATAAAGGTCTTGGTGTCACTGGCGAAGATGTTATTATCACTGGTGTAGATATTGTTGTGGCTAACACCGACGTTGAGACTGACCCAGCTGTTACGGTCGTATAGTCGGGAGAAACTACAATAGTGGGTTGAAATTTGTTAAAATCAAAGTTAACCGACAAATATTCTTGTTGTAATTGTTGCATCGTATCTTGGTTGTTACAGTCAGATGTGGCACAAATAGTGTAGAAAAGGTCAGTANCGCCTTCATGAAAAGGATTATCTTGACGTTTCGATCGACGGGGTTTTGATATCGGCTTTTTATCATAGCGATTGTGTCGATTTCGAAAAAATCTGGCTTCTTTTGACAGTTTACTCATTCGCATGTTCTCAATACCATCCATTTCAACAATCACTGTTTCATTGTTACTAGGAGCATTAAACGTTTTTGTATAATATAAAATTATCGAACAAAAATCATACGATTTTTCTTCAAATCTACAGTCATAGTTTTGATTCCAAATAATAGTTGAATCTAAATTACCAAATTCACGAACTGCGCAGTTATAACAAATTAATGATTCTCCAAAAGTTAAACTAAATGCAAGAATTAATAATTGACATATTCGCAATGAGAGTATCATGTTATAATCTGTATCATACAACCGTCAAAAAACTATGTAAAATAAAACAAGAATAAACTGCGCGTTTTCCTTTTATAGATGCTGTGAAGTCATTTATTTTCGATTGTTAATAAACAGAAACTAAGCAATAAATATATAATTTGTTTGGCAACTGTGCGGCTATCTTCTTACATTTAAAATAGTATTTTATAATGATAATCGGATTGAAGTATTCTAACGAATGTGAAGTATTGTTTTATAATGTATATTCTTGTAAAACAGAAGTATTAACCTCATATCACTACACTATATTTGAGCGTTCTCTATAGATGTATTGGGATCAAAAGCAACAGCACGTGACTATGCCTTCACTATGTCGATGTTCAATTCTGCCGTTTTTGAATCGCAGTTGCTCTAACGAAAATAAGTGCGATCATTGCTAGTTCTGTTATTGCTATAGGAAACGATTGTTAAGCACAATGGATAAAGGTAAATGTTGTCACGGATCGGATGGAAACATAAGTTATCGACTGCGTTCTATCTTGTGGCAATGATTGTTTTCATTAACAATTTCAAAAATCTAGTAAAAACCTACTTTCGATACAATAGCCCATGTTATGCTGTTCTTATGTAGAATTCGTAAGTTTACTTAAACTCAGTTGAAAATACATCGGAATTGCTTTAGAAAGTATATCCTATTTTAGCTGCTTTACATGTTGATGGACTAAAAAGTACAGTAGATTCAAAGAAACACATTAGATTTCCTACAATGTTTTCGATTTTGAAACATACGATTATATAAACCAGTTAAAATAGAATACATTTCTTAATTCTGAAATATAATATTAACATTTTCATTTTCTCTAGGCTTTGTTTGATAACTTAATTAATTAATGGTGTACTTGAGATAAAAGATTTATCCTACAATTATTATTTCGAAAAGCCTGTTCTTGATCTAACAAAGTTTTTCATAATCAGATGGCTTTTCTTAGAGCTATCTTTGATTCTACGACTTATTTTATCACTAGACACTCTGCGACTAAACCAAAGCTGACCTCTATTTTTCTAATGATACGAAAGTTTTCCTTGTTTTTAATATGCTTTTATCTTGCGATATCTTTCGACAGCTCTTTTCGAACTGAGACCACTTTTTTGCACTCACTCTCACTCTGTGCTTCCCGCCCTCTGATGTTTGTTTGATGCCAACTAAGACTTAAAGACAATTAAACCCCCCCCCCCCCCCCCCCCCCCCCGCAACCCCCCGC
>CAJNOQ010000562.1:0-46658 GCA_905250885.1 Didymodactylos carnosus | reverse complement strand
CTTTTTCTATTCTCTTTCTTTTTGCCCCGGTATTCTACTGTTTACCGAGGTATTTGGCACTGTTTTACGTACACAAACACACACCGTAAACGAGCATCGAGCTTTTTTAATTTTCTGTTCTTCTCATTTTGTCACGTTAAAAAGGATGGCATATTATATACACATGTATCTTAAAGATAATATAAGAAAGAAGACTCGATGTCTTCATTTCAGTTGGCCTTCACACATGTCAAGTAGCCTAAAACAAATTTTCGTTCAACTTTAGATTTTATTGTAGATATACAATTTGAGTATCATCACTATGCTCTTTTTTTTATATAATTTATTTACGCTTGTTGTACACAGTTGAACAAGATACACTGGCTTTTACTTTTTCATTTCACTATGTAAACCGTGATTGAAAAAAGTAACTTGGCAAAAACCTATAAAAGTTATTTAAAAAAATAATACATTGCCACTGCTTCTGCTTTTTCAAAATTACAACAAGGACGTTTTTTTCTCAAGAGACTTATTTGTACTTGAATATATAATATAATCGGGCTTTTCAGAACTAATCTCGTGCTTTATAATCAGAGGAAAATAAATGCGTTTCGTTGACGTTTGGTTGTGTGAAAGAAAGAAGGAAGGCGCGTGTCCTATACTACTTATAACTAGCCTCACACCTAATCAAGGTAGCATAGTAACATAGTAAGACTCTTGATTTCCGTACAAACAAAACAATGTACATTCTTAGCATTATTATATTCATTGTTTCCCTTGGCTATACTTAATTCAATTACTTCATAACAGAGATGATTAGTAATTGTGACCTCTAGAGGTATATGTTTCCTTGACCAAAACTTTACCTTGTAAAGTTACTTATTTGCTCTTTTCTCTCCTAGAAAAAGTTTTCACTCTGTAAGAGGGTTTATTTTCCATTTAAGAAATAAATTCAAAGATGTTTAAAAATGCATTCTCATCAAATGTTAGTTTAGTGTCAAAAATGGTTACAAATAATATTCTCCGTACATCACGCTCGATTAGTGTTTGGTAGGTTTATTCTTTGCAGACAAGCTGTATATGTGTTTTTTACAAGATTTTTTTCTGATTGCATTTTTTTAGATTTTAAAAACTAATATCATTTTCTAACTAGTAGTTGACTAGATGGCTATCATGAAAGAAGAGCATTTCGATATTAATGAACAAAAACCAAAGACAGAACCATTTCTTTCCATAGATATTCCAAATTCAAAGAAACGTCCTCTATCAGGTGACAATGGTGATATGGTTGAACATAATATAAAACGTTCAAAATTACATGATATAATACAACAACTCCGTAATGAGGAAGCAAATTTATTAATGTTAAAACGTTTACGAGCATGTCAAGTGACAACAACAAAGACAAATGGATTTTATCCACATAATTCCGCAACAACGAATAGTAATACAGCTACGAGAATACCTCCGACATTAACAGTCGCAGCAAATAAAAATCCTCTCCCATCACCATCACCCACAGCATTAAATCAGTCTCGATCGACAATTTCAAACAATACTAATCATCAATCACAAGCATTTCGTAAACAACAACCACCAACAACGTCGTCTTCATCAGTGATGAATAATAAACCACAATCGAGTAGTCGACAACAACCATCACTGTTAACGACTAAGCCACAATTAGCGAATAATTATCAACAACAACAACTGACTACGAATAGTAACAATAACACAAATCACATCCCCTCTTATACATTAGAACAACGTATGACTGCAGCTAAGATCGCTTTACGAAAACAATTAGAACGACAATTGTTAGATATCCCATCACCAAAACCCATGTTACAAGATGTACAATTTGTACCAAATCCGTCTAGTTTTGATTTTCAAATGTTGCAAGGCTTAGAAGATGTTTTACAATGTCTAAGTGAAATAAATATTGTCGAAAAAGAAAATCTGAAACGTTTACCTCAACGATTTACGGATCGTGCAGAAATATTAGATCCATTCGTATGTTCTAATTGTAAAACTGATTGGACAACACGATGGTGGAAAAACGATCAAGAAGTTACGGAAGGGGAAGATGAGGATGATCTTAAAAGTAAGTATAACCAGTATATCTTTTTTAGAATATGTTAGAATGTCATTTGATCGTTATGACCTTTAAACTCAGATGGATGTTTGGTTGAAATGATCATATCGTTAAAAATTCCATTTTATTTAGATATTCTGTGTGATCGTTGTAAGAAACAAGTTATTCGTCGTTCATCAAAAACCGAACATTCGGCATTATTAAAAAACGTGTTTGTTAGCGCTATGGAGCAAGAGCGAGATATCGAAAAGAATTTTAATACATTAATTCGACATCAACAACAGCAGCAACAGAGAACAGCTAGAAATACAAATAGTACGAATAACATGGCCACCAGAAATCAAATTCCAAGTTCTCCTTCAAATCATCGTCTTCCTTCTCGAAACCAATCAGCATTAATCAGTAACACTAATCAACGAGCTAAAATTTCGCCACTAACGACCCCACAGTCACAGTTTGCAACCAAATTATCTCAACAATCACAAGTTAATAGGAAGCCGTCGTCTTTTCCTAAGCAGCCAATTAACCAAACTTCTTTACAATATGTAAGACAACAACAGATTCTTCAACCATCTTCACAACAGCAGAGACATTCTCATTCTGCAAGACCCGTTCAATCATTGAAAAATAATCAACGGCAAGTACCACAATCAGCTAATCGTCAACCTATTCCTCCATCGCAGACTTCGCTTCTTCAACGACAACTGCTACTACAACAACAACAACAACAGCAAATGCAAACAATGAAAACAGCTGCACGACGATCATTTCCGGCAAATATATAACAACAATAAATATTATTTTTTGTTTTGTGTTTTTATCCAATGTATTTTATCTATTGTTTTTACGAACAGTTTTGAGTAAATGTTATTAGAAAATGGTATTGAACGAAAGCAAAAAAAAATAAAGAAAATCAAGTTTAGCATATAGAGAGAACGTTAAAAATCTTCTGTTTTCTAGTTTTATTACGTCATATTTAAGTCTTTACAGAAAGTTCTGTTGTAGTCAATTATTATGTAATAATTGTTTTGCAATTAATATATTTATGACGCTCTTTAAGCCAAACTGTTAAGAAAAATCATTATAGTTGGCGTTTATAAAACGAATTGATAAGATTTTGTAATTATTTGTTTTAAAAGACGTACATTTTTTTTTGTAGTGTTTTTTTTTCTCTTTTTTTTGTCTTTGCATTGTATAAATTTCTCTTTATGGTCTCAATGAACCTGTTTATAATAATGATTGTTGGTTTGGCATTTTTAAATATATAAGTAATGGTTTTTGAGAAGTGTAGATAAGCATCGACGGAATTATGTTTTTATATGATGTGAATAAATAAACATCGGAGAGAATGTGTTTTTACTTCGATATTGCGCGCTTGGTTTTTATTTATCCTGATACAGCGTGTGTGTTTTTGTTGTTTTTTTGGGGTTATTGTTTGTTTTATATACTTAGGCTAATTTGTTTCCATTTTTTCTCTTTTTGTTTTATGCTACAAAAATATATGTAATCAATCAAAAGAAGAAAAACTGTAAAGATAAATAAAAAAAAGACGTAAAGATAACCGTAGATGCACTTATTTAACTTGTTAAGTCAACAATATCAGTGCTACTTTTGATATGCTTTGCATTGATGTGTAAAAGGGATAGAAGTTTAGTGGAAATTAAGTTTGATCTACTGGAAAACATATTAATGTCATTGTATTTGATCGAAAACTATTAACTTGAATAGAAACAAATGCATAAAGGTTATTAGTTAATTGAGTAGTGTTTGGTGAATAAAAAACTTTTATAAGATTTATTGTTTTTATTTTGTTTGTTTGTTCGAAGGGGTAAAACAGCTCTTTTGTTCGTTGCAAATGGTTCAGAAGAAACTGAAGTTGTTGCAACAGTTGACACTTTACGCCGTGGTGGAGTAAATGTTACAATATGCAGTGTTGAAACAAATGGGACTGAACCTGTTAAATGTGCTCACAATGTTCAAATTGTTCCAGATAAAAATATAAAAGATATTTCTGGCCAATATGATGCCGTTATTGTTCCAGGAGGTTAATAAATGATTGTATTTTCAATCAAACCGTAGCATTGTTTTGTTTTGCTTTTTCAATAGGTAATGATGGTGTAAAACAAATTTCATCTAACACAAAAGCTGGTGAAATATTGAAAGATCATTACAAATCAAAGAAATTAATTGCAGCAATTTGTGCAGGTCCTATCGCTTTAAGCAAACATTTGGATGGTAAAGATTTGAAAATGCATGAAATAACATGTTATCCAGATGCTGAAAGTTCCATGCAAGGAAAAGTAAAATCGATTTTATCAAATTCACCAGTTGTTCACAGTTCAGTTAACGATCATCAAATTGTTACGAGTCAAGGTCCTGGTACAGCCATACAATTTGGACTAAAGATTGTTGCTTTATTACAAGGCGATTCGAAAGCAAAGACTGTCAAAGAAAAGCTTATTGCTTAAAATGGCTGTATACATGTGACTGTTATTATAAATTATTCTCGCTAGTTTTTATTTTTATTCATGCATTTGTTCTTATATCTTCAGACAACTCATCACCTAGCATTTTCATAAAATAAACGATAAATTTTCAATGTCTAATCTCATGAATTGACTATGTTGTGATGAGCAGTCAGTCAATAAGCAAAAATATTTGTTAAGAATTGTTCTCCAAGGAGAAAAAAGCAGCATTAGTGTTGAATGTACCAGCACAAGTATTGAAGTATGGAAAGTATCAACTAGTATAATAATAAGAGTTCTCACTTAATAAAAATTCAATTCGCACTTTTTTCTTTGAATTTTTCTCTACTATTTGCATCCATCTTTTCTTATAAAACAAATGTATCAGAACTATTGCCATGTCTACTATTGATGAAAAAGTATCATGCATTTTTTTAATATCTTACGATAGCTAATAGCAAAACGGTTGATTTAGCAGACAAGCCAATCATGAGTTGGTCTTTGCTATTGATTCATTCTAAAAGTTTCAACTTGGTTGAGAATTCTAGGAATTATATACGTGTCTATTTTTTTCTGGGAACAGTAGACATTTGGCCTGCAATCGTCTCACATAGGTTACTACTTAATGAGAAGTTAACGTATAGTTCTGATGCTTGCGCTGATGATACAATATGATGGCTATTTTCTTTCCCATAAAGTCAAATGAAACAAAATAATTCTATCAAAAACATTGGCTTTTCAGATCATCTCTCAAAAAACCAGTTCACAAATTTGAACATAATTTTAAAATTCTTTTAGTTGAAATTTACAGATTACATAAAGATGTGTCTTGCGTAAAAATCTCATGACTTTTGATTATTTTCCTACTCAGCGCGACAACAAAACAAAAACTGATCAATATAAAAATATTCAAATACTACGTTCTGTTGAGACTATTTGAAATATTTTTCTATTATCATATCCGAGCAAAAATCGTGAAACATTGAAAAATAGCTGTCTAACAACATCAGTCACTCCTGCAGTCCTCTTAATGTTTGATCAAATATAATGCACAATTTGTTAATCATAGAATATGTCATTCTTTCAAAAAAGAATGACATAAAAAAAGAAAGTTTTTTAATAACATTATAGTGCACTATGAAAAAAATGTGCTCTACTTTTATTATACTGACGTCAATAACAGAGCATCAAAGGTTTAAATCCAAATAAAGCAATAACAAACTACATGCACCATATTTTGAGGTCTTTAGAGCACGCATTTTTTTTCGCGCCATATGGCCTATCTGGTAAAGTTTCTGCATTCGATATCAAAGTTAAAATCGGTGGACTTTTCTCTACGTGGACTGTACCGACAGGCTAAAGTTTTGAAGAGGCTTGGAACAGTTGATTTCTTGTCGGTTACAAAATCCGACATTTTTTTTATAAGAAATGAAAGAAACTGAAATAAAATTAATAAAAACTAAACAATATTTATATAAAATAGGACATTCACAAGTGAACTCACGTGAAATATTAGATGGACTTCAAAATTAAGGGTGAATTATATGGTGAAAGTTTTCAAGCACTGTTAAAAAATATTTTACAGAATTTAAATTCTTTAGAATAAATTATACTCATAAATCATGAAATAAAATGTAATGATATTATTAAAATATGCTCACATTTAAACAACAACCTTCTTTCTTTTGTCACCTACTATTAATGAACATTTGAAAAGTAATAGATCATTTATTTTAATTTAAGTCCAGCTTATTCGAACTATTCGGATGAATCTAAAATGTTATATTTTCGAGATCTATAAGTTTTCTGAAAGATGCATGAAATTACAGGGAATAACTTAGAAAAACTTGAAAAACTTCGAGAAAGAGTTTTTTCCTGATTCTGATTACAAATAGAAAACCACCGAATTAAGAAAAACGCATGCTCACTAGAAGCGCTTATTTGTGGTGCTTTCTAAAAAAGTTGAGTCGTATAGTCATCACCTTCGTCATGACCTTAGTTTGAAGATTGGATGAGTGTCTTTGATGAATTGTTTAAATTTTTTACTTATAACTAGGCATGCACCGGTATTTATCCGTATACTCTTTTCTTTTTCTGAATTAGATTGACTGAAAAGTACAAACGATCGAAGTTTTGCAGAGCAAACATTTTTCTACAAAATGAGGTATTGCACAACTCTTCATCCTTCTCCTACAATCGATTCTTGACGAAAAACCCTAAACCGGTATCAGTATCAGTCATGGGACGTTATACCTCGTTTTGCGGTGAAATGTTTCCTCTACAAAACCAAGCCATCCAAAAAATTTTAGAAAATCATTTTGCAGTATGGGTATGAAAGATATGAAAAACTCTTTTCTGAAAATAAAAACGAAATTGCAGGTCTTGCAGAAAGTTTAACCCTTTAAGACCCAATGTTCACTAGGCAGGACATTAATAGATATCGTAGAATCCCTATAACACAGTGACGGCACATCATATCAAAACACAGATTTTTCCAGCGTAAGTTGATACTATAAGCTAGTGATTGCTAACAACAAATTGTTTTCATCACTTCTAAACAAAGGTATACGAGTTTCAAGTTCGTTTTACATAATCAGCCATGGAATGTAAAACGTTAAATCTACTCAAGGTCTTTAAAAAATCTTGATCTTGAACAAATATTGACTAAAATCTTGATGATATTTTTGAATAATTTTGCCTGAGAAATTCTTGTTCAAGATCTTGTTAAGATTTTGTTTAGAAATCAGGATCAAGCAGACAATATGAAACTTGATGTTGATCTTGAAAAACTTTAGCAACAATTTCTGACTCAATTAAACTTTACGAAATTGTTATTACTATCTAAATAAATATATTTTTTCTGTTCTGTTCAGTAGTAAAAAATACAGTACACAGTAGACAGTAATTTTCTCATTCTGTTTATCTAGTTTTAATTAAATAAACAGAACTTTGAAATAGTCTATTTTTACTCTTGTAAATGACTCAATGAAGAGTCGAAACGTCAAGTTAACTTAAATAATATGACTAAATAAATGACTGCTGTAGTAATAAATATCTGTACAAAAATCTATGTTAATTCATCTGTTGGCTCTGAATCGTACAAATGTTCAATCTTCGTTAAACAAAAATAAACAAATAGATCAAGCACTTTTCTTCTATATACACACAGATACGCCGAGGAATACAAGAAGCCGGGAGGGAGTTCTCGGATTTCGGAGTAAATCGAAAAATTTTAAAAATGAGAGTAAATATCTGATTTGCCTAAAAATACACAAGTTTTGACGTACAAAACGCTTTGAGATAGAACTCGTATGAATCTAAGAGTAAAACGTACGGATTCATCGTCATAACCTGAGCAACTGACTGAAATCTGAACCTCAAACTTTGACCTTTGAAGTAAACTCAGTGGACACAGGCGTGTTGATACGAAGAGTCAAGGATTTATACCGCAGGATTAGAGAGCAAAGTTAGTAAAAGAAAGCAAGAAGAATACAAAGCTTTCAAAATGTGGGCCGGAGCAGGATTTTCTAGTAAACAAAAAAAAAAACATGTTGGTGTTTACTCTTAAATCGAGATATTTTTAACATAATGAGTAATCAACGATTGCAGCATCAAATTAGAGTTCAGAGTTTTTCCTCTTCATTTCCACATGTTGTTATCTTTATTAGCACACGCCAGATAGTGCTGATTGTTGATCTCAATTCCAGCACAAAAACTTACTATATTTGGGAGTAAAAGATTTCAAAAAGCAGGAAGGGGGATCTCCCTTTCTACTCCTGCTGTCACAGCGTCTCTGTATACACAAAGATTTTACTTCAAAATGCCATCAATATATCTGGTATCAAAAAGATCTCTTTTCACGGGTTAGAAGATAAGATAAGATAAAACATTTGCAAGTATAATACACCATGTTAGTCGAAATTGATGGTCTCCTTGACTAGAACTTTGGCATTTCGTAATGAATAATTCTGAATTATTTTTCGTTCATCCGAGATTTGAGCTAAATTCAGGCGACCTCAGTCTGAGAACTATATTTGATAGAGATTCTTGCATCGTGAAATTTCATCATGAAATTTTATTTTCTAGAACGAACTTTTTTCTATGTTGATGGCGTTGAATGTCCGACACGTATAAGCTGAACAGACTGTTTTTCATGTTTCAATACATCCTGATCTTTGACCTATCTGCAGAAACCACGCAAAGAGGTAGTACTCAAACCACGCTAGTCGGGTAGTACTCAAAAACTCGTACAAAGATAAAATTTTTTCAATTTCTTTCCAAATTTTCTTTAGACTGATAACATTTATTTGTTTTACTCAACTTTTTTAGATAGTTATACCATAGTATACACTACAGTGTATTTCAATTTTTTGAAGGTCTTATCGATAAAAAATTTCTCTAAAATCGTACAAAACAATGTAAAAACTGTTTGAAAAGAAAAACCTTTATTTTTGTCAATTATCTCTTCAATGATGATGTTATCACTCTCTTCATCGATCATAGTGTTGTTCGAACTTGCAGTAATTCGTCGGCTATAGTCTGAAAACAAGACACTTTTGTGAATGCAGAAATATACTTCAACCAAAATTCACACACTCTTGTAGCTGGTAGTTAGACACCAGAAAACGACCACAGACAGTTCATCTCTAAAAATCCATAGTCTGTTTTCATAAGAATCAAATCGCACGAAATCTTTCTTTTCTTGTACCTCTGTGAGAAAAAAACGAGAAAAAACCAGCTTGGATCACTGCTTACACATATCTATTGAAAGAGCCTGGATAGTCTAAAGCGATTGCATTTAGTACTTGAAAAAAACACCGGCAAATAGCAATTTTTGCTTGAGGTAATTTTTTATAGAATACAGTAGCTTTGTGAAGAAAACAAATTTTCACCCTTGATTTCGAAGTTTTTCAATCTCACGCCGCTCGATGGTGGCAAATGGAAAAGTTTGCGCCACTGACGCCGAAGGCAAAAAAATTAGAAGATTAGGCGCCGCCGCTGCCAAACATTTTTTATCGACGCACATGTCTGCATACAAATACATGGCAGAAACGCATAAATTGAAAAAACGTTCGATTTTTGTACCCAGAATACTCGATGGGAAAAGACTTTTGGAACAAACTATGCTCTACTCACTTATTTCTATTTATCTGCAAACGTTCAGAGCTAACTTTTGTTTTCTTATGCAAATATTAACTATCCAAAATGACTTATATTCATTCTTAATAGGTACACTGTACTTATTATTAAGTACGGCAAGCAAAATTTGGCTCCCAAAGACCGGATCTATTGAAATGTAAGAAAAACTTACAACACATCACCGATTAAAAGAAATTAAAATGTGTTTAGAGTTAAGGAAAAGTGCTTTTTCGTATTCAGCACACTTGATAACCTGGAAATTTTTCTATTTTTAGCGAGGGGTACCGCCAAAAGGTTAAGAAACATTTTCAAACAAATTGACGCAGAAAAATTCCCATGATAAAATTATACAATTTTGAAAATTTTTCTTAACTTTTTGTCGATGCCTCTCGCTAAAAATAGAAAGTTTTTCAGGTTATCAAGTGTGCTGAATACGAAAAAGCACTTTTCTTTAACTCTAAATGAACTTTAATTTTTTGTCGGTGATATGAAGAAGGGCTTCCGGAATAATAAGTCTTTTCGCTACCTCAACTTCGGAATTAGCATCAACTTCTGAAACAAAAAATGTTCAGCTCATTCTATATTACAAACTGACAGTAGTTGAACTGTAAAAAATTTCTTCTTGATTAACGCGGTACTAATCTTTTTGGGACTGAAAGTGCCACATCGTGTTGGTTTTTCGATATGCAGTTGCATTTTTCCAAAGTTTTTCGGTAATTTAGAGCTGTATTCAAACCACTTCGGATTGCATTCAGTAACAAAATAAAATACCGTACAATAATCCCAACAGCAGCAAGAAAACATACTTTTCAAAAAACTTCAAAGAAAGCCTGACCAGTTAACTTGATTAGAATGACAACAATGCTCAATCAAAAGAAAGAAGATTATATTTTATTGGCTGTGCTGTGAATATTGTAGAGCTGGAAGCTGGCGGAACGGGATGGATGGCGAGAGGGCCTGTGGATGTAATGGTGCTATGAACAGTCCTGATGGTGTACTAACTATATAACGTCATACAGATATACAGAATCGTGTCAAAAAATACTAGTATTGTTGGTCTAATCAGGCATTTACCGCTGGTGCTTTCAGAACGTTCACCACTACCCAGGTCAAAGAATCTTACTGTAAGATCCTATAAGATTCTTGTATGATTTCGTCTGATTTCGTAAGACTCTGTAAGAAACACAGAAACTGATTCTTGATGTAAGATCTTATAGTAAGATTTTATTAGATTTCGTAAGATTCGTGTACGATTTTTATAAGATTTTATAAGATGAATCCGTTTCTACGCTTTTCCGTAAGATTTCATAAGATCTTGTAAGATCTTGATCTGACTTTTTGATCTGGGTAATTTGCTTGTTCCAGTAGCTACCCCTAGTGAAGTCTATACGCTCACTATTAGAACCTTTAAGAACGACTGATCGATAAATTACAGTTGGAACAACAATGCAGTCAAGTTTACAATTCGTTTTAATGGGTGAACATTTTCTGAACACTCAACGGTTCTATTCACTTTCTAGCAGGTTGATAAAAAAATATTTATGCAAGAACATCTAACTAGGGAGATAATAAATTACTCAAGAACACATTAACTTCGCACAATTATGTACAAACTTATAAACCACAGTTTAATTTTTATTAACTTAATTTTTATTAACATGAAGGAGCTATTCGGCAAATTAAGCTTTTAGACAGTTGTCTCGACTACAGACAGCAGTTGTTTTAGTCCAATGTACTTCCACTTGGCCTGATATGCAAGCCGAAGCAGTTCTTTTGACAGAATCTCTATTTTGTATACGAATTTAGGAACTAAAAAAAAGAATTATCTCTCTTTCTTTGGATTAATGTTTGGACTCTCGAGCAAAGAGCTTCCCTCATAAAAAATATATTTTGTAATACTTTCTGTCATATTTTACGGCAGTTATTAGTAGAATAAATTTGCACAGTTCTCTAAAATTACTTTCTGTGTTTTCTTGTACGAGGAAAATTTTTCCGTATAAATCTTTTCGAGATGCAGAAAAAATAACCCAAAACTTCCTAAAGGTATTCGTCATTCTTAGTGCGTTTGTAATAAATGAGATTTTTATGGTTCGCTTCTGGTTTTTGATAGAGATACTCATGCTGCTGGATGTTTGCTTCACGCCAGAAATGATGTACCAATAACATATTTATTTCCTTTGACTGACAGCCTACACTCTAAAAAAAAAGAGCGTACACGTCTTATTATTTGTTTCATATCAAGGAGAGACTAGCCACGTCATTTTGGATCCTGACTCCTTGGAGCTACTATTTAGAGCTAAAACGAAACAACGATATTTCGATTCTCTAGCAATTCCGATAAAGTCATTTTCTGAACGTTTTTTTATTGCGATCTGTTGTGTATTGATGAATAGAAAACAGAGTACATCTAATCGGCTATATAAACATTGGTTGAATTTTTATTCAACGAAAAGAGAAAAAAGCAAAGAAAAAAAATAATCATCGGCGACCATTTTTGCCAGCTGCTATTGCCAGATAACTTTTAACTTCCACGGATCCTTATTTACGGCACACTAGATTAGTTTATTCACAAAGTGAGAGTCATAAAAGGTTCCCAACCTTCAGTATCAATGACTCAAGCGGCTTGAGTAGTTTGGCTTGAGTCAAGCCAAACTACAAACATGAAGTAGGAAAAAAGAAGCTAGCGTACCGGTGCTAATACATTTACTTAATTTAAGTTCATCTTAACTTATGATGAGGTTGTTTTAAGCTAAGATTATTGATGAAACATCCAGAATTGAGTGCATTTATAACTTAAGACGTAATCACTACATGCGTGGCGTAGTCATTTTCGCAGAAAAAACGTCTGGAAAAGGCCTCGTCTACACTACAAAATTTTCAGATCTAACGCGAAGTTAACTTCGAGAGCTTTCAGATCAAAATCTTTAATAGGCTACGAAGATTTTGACATTACCCCTAAAATTGTGCTGCTTGCTGGCTTCAGTACTCTCAAAGGTTGAGGCTTGCTAACAGCCGACCGATTTGAATTTACGTTCTACAGTTGCCTTTCTAAGCTCAAACAGAAAAATTGAGTTAATTTTTCTAGTGTGAACGAGGGCAAAGTCTGGAAAATTTCTTTGGAGAAAGTGATGATTCTAATGGATAAACTTCCTCTTCTGATGTGAAACAACCTAAAATTATAAACATGACTAATTAGTAATAATTCGTTTTTGATCTTTAGATTTTATCTTTCGTGCGCTCAAATAACTGAGAAATTATGTCAGCAATAACACGTTTTCCAATTGTATCGTCATCTGCTTTATGCCGCTTATCCCAAATCGTAGCGGCGAAGAATAATTTAATTCTTAATCACTTACCTACATTGAGTACTGTTATTCCAATGCCTCCTAAACGTTCAATTCAAACATCAGCAATACGTTATGATATCGATAGTGCAGCAAAATATATTGGAGCTGGAGCAGCTACAGTTGGAGTAGCAGGCGCAGGAGCTGGTATTTAAAAGAAAAAGTTACTGGCAAATACTTTTATTGTATTATGTTTTGTGTATCTTGTTTAGGTATTGGAACAGTGTTTGGCTCGTTAGTCGTTGGTTATGCTCGAAATCCAAGTTTAAAACAGCAATTATTTTCTTACGCTATTTTAGGATTTGCATTATCCGAAGCTATGGGTTTATTTTGTCTTATGATGGCTTTCATGTTATTATTTGCATTTTAAAATATATCACTTTCCGTATGTGATAATTCATTTTGAATCACGAAAAAGAAAACAAATGTTTTTTTTTAGGTATTTTTTTCTTTTTATTTATCAAATGACATGCTTTTGACAAGTATAAAATAGGAAATAGGAAAAAAGAGCATGTTATGAACTTATTTTTTGAATATTTTACATTTTTTTCTAAAATCCCATAATATAAAAGTAATTATGTAGAGTTACCTACATTGCAAGTGTGTTATATATTAGTTTTAGCCATTTGTTTTCTTTCATGAAATAAATTAATTTTAAACAAGAAAGTTACGATAAGTAGTAAGAAAAAAAGGAATAATACTTTTCTGAATCTACAGAGATGTATTTGTGTTCTTTGATCAAAATCTGTTTTTCTTTGTAAATATACCACTAACTATATGTTTAAACCAATCATGAAAGTGAAAATGTTAGTGAGAATTTGTGGTATTTGGTGCTGTGAAGGATGATCCTTTAGACAACCAGATTAATCGTGTTTAAAAGCAGTTGATATTTACATTATTAAGTTGACCGGAGGAGACGAATAATTGATTCAGTTTTACTCATAAAGATTTGTTTCTCTTAGTATTGATTGCATAAATACAAATATCTAAGACTAAGACTAATTTATTCACGAAAAGTGAGCGTCATCAAAGGTCACCGATCTGAAATAACAATGACTCAAGTCAAATATATAAGAGAAATTAACGATAAATAGACAAAAGAAAAAAAAATAGAGTAATGGATAGAGACTACTAAATAAACAAATAAAAAGAAAACAATAAAAAAAAGAGTAGAAATAGAATAATAAACGAAAATAAACTAATACGGATAACTGTTGTCTATTGACATGACTGCAATTTACAGTGAAGATCCTGAGATATCCCATAGCAGATAAAAAAATAACAATAATTCTTCTCAATTATTTATGAGTACTTGTAAATATATTGTTTTAAGTAATGTTGCTGTTTGTAATCTTTCAGATATTAAGCTTACTTTCATCTCACTGTAAACTATCTAACTTACAAGCTATCAAACTCACTATTGCAATCTTCGACTAGAATATTGCATGAAAATGTCGATACATTCACAATGGATGTGGTGGCGTTTTGACATCTCTCCCAGTAAGTCCGTTTATTAGATAAAAAGCAAGCTAAACCAGATTTCTTAATCGTAAAGTCTAAGCACCGTTATACATTATCATTAGTGTGATGCGTCATCTGACTAATATCCAGTAAGCGTTTTTTTCGCTCACAGCACAGAGAAACATTTTTTCGATTTTTATACAAAAAATTGCGTTTTAAAGGTAAACCTGGATGCTTGTAATGATGGCGCATTGATCCAATGGACCATAGTTTCAATGTGGTGGAAAAATCTTAAGTAGGAAGAGAAAATAGAAGTATACATTCTACGTAGAAAACAACTACAATCTGTTTTCTCTTACATCATAGATACAACGTTTTTCTAGCTACATATTGGAGAGCTGTCCAAATATCGTTATCTGGATAATAGCTATACATAGAGGAAATAAGGATTTAAGAAGATAACGGAAATCACGCCTAGCAGAAAGTGGTAAAATAATGTCTCGTGACTCACTCTCATGCTGCCACCTTCCCACACCCCCACACCGTCCCTTGTGTCTCTTATCTTCTTAAATCCTTATTTTCTATCCTTATATCCTTAAATCCTATTTATATAGCTATTATCTAGATAATGATAACTGGACATCTATGACATATTGATATTGCTGTCCTGTTTTTCTACATCCACGTGGGTCTCTTTTTCAATGTTAGAACATCCCTCATTAAGTTTTTCTACCATTGTCTATCACTATTATTGGGTATCATGTTTTTCTTACATTTTTTTAAGCACTTACATACTACATACTACTGAGAACACAATTGAGATGATGCTACGCTCGCTTCGCTAACGTTTTGTGTATTTTTTATTGATGATAAAACTAAAAGATAATAAATCTTGCAAAGGGACTAGTCAAGAAGTACGGCATCTGCTTAGCAAAATTTTAGCCATGAAGACAACCTACAGTACAACTAATTCTTACTAATAAAAAATAAAACGAAAAGTTTTAGACACCTTTAAAGTAAATAATTGTTCATTCAAACATCTAGTAGTATTTAAAGTCAACTTTCTTTTTATGGAGTGCGGCGACACCCTTGTGAATGTTTTTCCTCGAAAAGTTAACTCGCGCGTTTAACTTTTGGACATGTCCGGTTACTAAAATTGACAGTACTATTTGTTGGTTTTGCTTCAGATTATAACTGAAATTATACTTATCCTAGTGTTATATTAGTCCGGATAGTCATACTCCAAATGGAGATGATCTTGGGAGACTATGTACTGAAGTTGGAGAAATAGATGTTGTCGATGTGGAAACAAATATGTTACGATAAGTAAAATGTCCAGAAATAAAGTATTGATATCTCGATTAGAGACTACTTTGATTCAGGAGTAGGGTCGATCTCGTACACTGGTACATACTGAAGAATTCTTGAAAGAAAAAAAACAAAACAATGACGTATTTCTGTACTATTCTTTTAGGTATGGACGTGATTCGAATTGTAAGGTTTCTTTGGTGTTTTACAAAAAATAAATGAATGCATTGTTTGCAATATTTTTAAGCAGAAAAATTACAAAATACTCGTGGTAATATTTTAAAAATGCGTGTTGACCATGCGTTGGGATTGGCATACAGTGAAGAGGGTTAGATTTATGCGTTTGTTACATTATCTGATACCATTGCGACCATAGTACGTACTAGAAATTTAAGATTTAATCCATTAAAGGAGTCAGTGACAGTCGCTGATCAATCTTAAATAGCAATGGTTATCAGAGTTGGTATTTGATCATCCATGTCATTACAATAAAATTAAACTGAATGATAAAATCTCAATACTTGGCTTAAATAAATTTATACCAGATAGCTAAACTCGAACGATTAAATTATCAATAAAGTACTAACCGAATGGTTTAAAGTTTGAAGTGCTTTAAATGTAATGTAAACATTTTTTCTCGAAAGAGATAAACAACGAGCAATGGAAACAATGAAAATCCGATAGAACTCATGACGTAGTCATTTATTTCTTATTTTTACTTTAAACATTTTTCTCTTCTCCTGTCTTATATCCTTCTAAAAGTGACAGGCATACACTCAGAACTAAAGCTAACGTCTTTAGCCTGTATTTTTCCTGCCCCACCATTGTAGATTTTATAAATAGTTATGTTTATAAAATGTTTCTCACATTTATTTAGCTTTCTACTTGCTTTTTCTGTTTGATAATAAAATCGTAATAAAAAATATATCGCATCATACGGATATGTCGGTTTCTTGTTTTGTTTTTCGAAATGTTGGTGTTATTATCTCAGCGAAGTATTGTTTTCAAAATACATTCGAGCAATTATTTAAAGAAAATATTTGTTGTAACATAGATTCGAAGCATAGACGTAAAAACGCTTGTCAAATACTAGAAACGGCGGCTCATTATAGACAATATGAAGTCAAGCTGTCTATAGTTCCTATTATGATCGTTTTAATACAACTTGGATATATCTAGAGGTGATAGTTTTTATTTTAATAGAAAAGTTAGTTAATAGTAAAGTTAAAGTTGATATATTTATTTACTGGTAGAAATATTCTAGCTTATGTCTAACTTCTTAAACAACGCTCTTTCGTCCAACTTCTTGTCCAGTGTCTCATACTTACTCACTAACCGCGTACTAGGTCGTTCCGAAGAGCCACGAAGACTAACCGAAAGAACTATATTGTATGTCATAATGTAGTGAAAATTCTCTCAGACAAGAAATCCAGTCAACAACAGCGTCGCTGAATTATATGTTTTTCTTGTTGCCGTGTTTGATGATGTAATATTGCATAACTATTTCATCATTTGAAATGAAAAACAGAAAATATAAGATTAGATTGTGTTAGCAGAAAAATTTTTAAGCTAAGACTAAAACTAACACTAAAAATATCTAAGCTCATTCTCGTATTAGTTGGATTTAAAAAGGGTTGTCGATATCACAGTAAAATTATTCACATGTAAATGTCAAAAGTTTTAGAAAAAGTAAAATGACATTGAACTACACAGTAGACGATGAGCTCATAATATCGCGTTCTATCACTAAAGATGATATTCCATCAATTGCGAAACATGGCAATAATGAAACAATTTATAATAATACTTTAAACCTTCCGTATCCGTACACTGAGTCAGATGCAATATCGTTCATTGAGATGGTTGAAAAATCAGTAACAAACGATCGAATATTTTCTATTCGACTAAAGAAAACAAATGAACTAATTGGCATTTGTGCAATATATTGGAACCAAGGAATAATGACACGTGTTATTCGCGTATTAGTAGATTTGGCTATGAATGAATGGGGTTTTATACGGATTGAAGCATTTGTATTTTCATGGAATATTGGTTCGATGCGCGTATTAGAAAAAGTGGGTTTTATCAAAGAAGGTATTCTGAGAAAACATTGTTTTAAAAATGGAAAACATGTCGACGAACACTTATATGCAATTTTAAAGGAAGAAATTTAAAATATTGTGTGCTGGTTTTGTTTGAGCTGCTTTATCTTAATACGTATGTACTTTTTTATGTCATTTACCAGGTTCAGAGGTAAAAGTAAACTGATTACTCTTGGGGAAGACCATTTTGAATTCATTTAAATTAAAATAACACTAAAAATAAATGTAAAAATGTCCTTCCAGTAATTGTGCTTAGAATTTTGGTTTAGTCTTGATTCATCTCTAATTGTTCACTCTCACTTTCGATGTCGCCTTTGATGTTGCTTAACCCTGCAAAGCCAATTATGGAAGAAATAGAAAATTCTGATGTTCGTCCCTAATTGGCGTTGTACGATTAAACAACGAGGTTAAACCCTCCTTATCTGTAATGACGTCGTCCCTACTTTCCCTACGATTCCGCCGCCTCTATTCAGGTTGATTAATTCCTGTGAAGATTATTTGTGATTAAAATGAATTATAATTCTTTCAATGTAAGTGATTCATCCTTTGTGTTCAGAATTGAATGTAGTATGTCAATTCTCCTTGAATTCGGTTTTTATTCTTACCTCCATTCTTTTAGAAGTGTCTAATAATCTTTCTCATATAGTTATTGTTATTTAAGATTAGATTTAAAAATGTTTTTTTGTCCTCGGTGTGGTAATATGTTGATTATTGAACAAGGTGATACATGCCACAGAATGGCCTGTAATACATGTCCCTACATTTGTGATATCAAACAAAAAATAAGCGAACGAATGTATACAAGATTGAAAGAACTAGATGATGTCTTGGGAGGTAAATCCTTTTGAGTCTTTTCCGTTATTTAAACTCAATCATGTGTAATTTCGTTTCTTTAGGTAGTGCAGCGTGGGAAAATGTTGATTCAACAGTCATTCGATGTCCAAAATGTGCACACGAAAAAGCATATTTTATGCAATTGCAAACGAGATCTGCCGATGAACCGATGACAACATTTTACAAATGTGTTTCATGTGGACATAGATGGAATGATTAATCCTTGTCATTATTCTGTTCTATTTTGTCTGTTCGATTTCTGAATTTTTTAAATGTTGTTTGATTATTAAACATTTATTGAACTTCTGTTTCACAATTAATGCTGGTTTCTTTCTCTCTCCATCAACTTCACACCGTTTTTTACATTTATTTTGATTTCAATGAAAACTTTTGATAGTAGATGCTCAAAAAAACTTGCAGAACATAGGATTAATTGGCGGCGTGATATTTTACAGCAAATTAACTTCGATTTTCACCTTCGACAGATGGCGTGCGTTGCTGTATTATAGCTAGGTATTAGTCAGCCATTTTTCCCTTTTAGAAATATTGATCCTAATAATAGTATAAAAATAACTTGACCATTTCGCCGTGTGCGCATCTTGGAGAACAGTCAATTCTTTCATGCCATGTTCGGATTAATTTAAATATCAAGTCCGTTCTTTACCATAATTAGGAAATGGCTTTATCAGAATTGGAAAGTAACAGTGAATGAGTTAAGATACGCCTGGCGTACAAGTTAGGCACAAAACGCTAGTGTCAACGTGAAATCACGTTGTCCTTAACGCTGTGCGCCTAGTGTTTTCGCCTAGAGTATCCAAACCCAGTGACGGAGAATACTTTCCGGATTTCTCACAAGAAATCACGGATGGTAAAAGATGCAGTTGAATAATTCATATAACAGGAACGTCAGATTGATAAACAAACAAGCTTGATTTTATGGAATGCGAGTAGGCGTTATATCCTGTCCTTGTTGGTGTTGGTAATTTGATTACTGTGCACCAATGACTAGTAAACAGGTGACTTACAACGATGCTTACAATTGCACTTGCGCACATGATAGCGAATAGCCGTAAGCGTGGGTCGTTTTTATTCTGTTCATCGGTCGTCAGTCATCAACAGAAGTGTGATCGACCTTGCAATATTATTCATAAAGTTTTAACATGCATAACTTTCGTTTCTAAAAGCTTTTTCTTGTCTTATTGTTCTAGATACATGTCATAGAAAATTTTGTTTCTTATACAATAATTCAGATCGAACGATATTTGATTGAGTATTGATGCTCAGTTGTTATTATTTTGATTTACTTGTTATGGGTCCATCCTATTTTCATGATAAAACTGCTCAGCTTAAAATCCCTTCCGTTGAAATTAAAGAAAACTGATTAGCAATTGTAAGAAAATATTTGATAATTTGACACCGGAAATATCTCTCAAACAGACGTCAAGTTGTCCACTACTGAGGTACTTTATAAATGAGTAAGAGAAGCAGAAGAAAAAAGTAAACTTATGAGAAGAATATGGTTACTGTTCCATTTTTACTATTTTGGAATATGAAAGGCTTGCGAATAAAAGTGACCGTCTTATTGAATAAGAAAACTCGCCATAATACAAATATCAGTAATTAAACAAAGAGTATCAATGACTGATATATTTATGATTGCTATTTTACAAATATATATACAAATATGGTAATCGTTTTGCTTTATGTAAAAATCTGAATTACAAAATAAAGTTAGCTTATGAAGCAACTATGGTCGTCAATGCATTAAGTGTTCAACAAGGAAAAAAACAGAATAAATGGAATATTGATGAATTTAAATGTTTATTAGTAATGAGCGAATGTTCCTATATGTCAAAACCTTATATCTGATCATTATCCAAAACAATAAAGAAAACTCCATTTAAAGCGATAGTTTCACCAGATAATCAACTTAAGCAAAACGTCGATGTATCATCAATGAGAGTACTTGATTTATTCTTCTGGAATACAAAGTTGTCAAAGTAGAAGAATAATCTGTATTATTTCCTTTCAGTTATGTAAACTTTAATATAGTCAACGTGTATGATAATTAAAATGACACATTATATAATAAACAATAAAACCACAATTCGCACAATTCACAATTAAGCCACATCCAACTTAAAATTCTATACAGTGTTCCGTTCCTCCCGTGAAATTAACAGTTTATCCTGAAAAGCTATATCCAAAGATATGCATCATAATATTTTATTAGTGGATAATATATTTATGATTT
Source organism: Didymodactylos carnosus (assembly GCA_905250885.1). NCBI lineage: Eukaryota > Metazoa > Rotifera > Eurotatoria > Philodinida > Philodinidae > Didymodactylos > Didymodactylos carnosus. The sequence goes on along the minus strand of CAJNOQ010000562.1, from coordinate 25,677 downwards.
TTAGATCGTATAATAACAAGCAATGCTAAACATTTCAATTACATTACAATTTTGAAGGATTGTATATTCATACAAAATGAAACGTTAGTAAAAACTGCTGTCACATATTATGAGAATATTTTTGAACAAAAAACATTGAACATTATCGAAAAATGGTGTTTTGTGTTTGTTATATTTTAGTTACTGCATTATCGATCATCTTTTGACTCCTTTCTTCTTTCAAGAAGATATGCAGTTTTCATTGTTTCACGATCTTATAATTTTTTGTGTTTGTGTATATAGGTAAAGCATTGCTGACTTCTTTTATTCTTTTTCAGATTGCGTTTTGACCTGGAGTGCTTAGATCGACATGCGTTTTATTAAATATTGAGAAGAAGAAAAGAGAAGAACTTTTGTCCATCACTTCTCTTCTCAAGTAACAGAATTGCTCAATTCAATCTCTGATTTATTCATAGCTATTGTTTTTATTTCTCTTTCTAGTGGTAGGATAACATAATTTATTGCTAATTTACTAAAACAAAAAAAACATTTCCGAATCTCAAGAAAAACAAGGACAATGGGTAATCGAAGTTCAAAAAAGAGAAACCAGGAAAAATATCAATATGCATATGGCGTACAAAATCAGCATTCTTTTCAACGTCGACCATACCAAAATCAACAACAGCAGCAACAACACCAACATCAACAAGTGACGAATAATGGTGGCGGTTTTATTGATCCACTAGCATCAATACATTTTAACCCTCATATCTCACACTCACAATCGACACACATCAATAAGAATAATAACACTAGCAATCACAGCAAATCTAGCAAAACGAGTATGTGTTACGTTAATTTCATTGGTTCAATATGTTACCTCGTTTATTTTCGTGTTCTAGAACAAATTTACATTGCAAATTATGATTTCAATGGTACAGTACCAAATGGAGAACTAAGCTTTCGAAAACAAGATCAATTGGAGATAGTCGATCGTCATACGTATGTATTTATTTAGATTTGAACTTTGTCGCAAGTTTTTTAATAAAAATAATGTTGATTTTAGATATAATGAGTGGTGGTTTGCAAAAAATTTGAGATCAGGACATTCCGGTTATGTGCCAGCCAACTACATATCGCCAATAAATGACTTAACATCGATCGAGTAAGATAATTTTACTGATAGAATCAGAATTTTTGTTTGATTATCTTTTGTTCCTAATATATCAGCCTATTTATCTATCTAGATGGTATTTTACTGATACAACTCGTCGAGAAGCTGAACGCCTTCTAGAACAACCACATAATGGGAAAGGCACATTTTTGATTCGGCCATCGGATTCAAATCAAGGCAAGACTAGATAACAAGTTAAATAATAAGAATTGTAATAATTCTGTTCTTTTCTCTTTATTCTCTAGGACAAGAATCATTGTCTGTGCTTGATCTAAGTTCCGACAAGCATTTTCATGTTAAGCATTATCGTATACGTCGTACTGATTCTGGCGCATATTATATAAGTAGCAAGACTTTATTTCAAACGTTGCAAGAACTTGTTCACCATTATCAATGTAATTTTAAAGATGAAAAAATAGATCGATTAATGTTAGTTTAGTTTCATGTTTTTCGTTTAGCTAAACCAGATGGCCTATGTTGTACGTTAGGTCGTCCTTGTTCCAAAATAAAACCTACACTACCCGAAATTGATCGTCACGGTTTGTTAGAACTTGATCGTAAACAACTGGAGAAAATCGCATTATTAGGCAAAGGAAATTATGGTGAAGTTTATCGTGGTAAATATGGTAATCGGGATGTCGCGATAAAATGTATGAAAACAGATATGAAAAATCGTTCATCGAATGTTGAGAAATTTCTTGATGAAGCAAGAATCATGAAAAATTTAAATGATAAGAATATTGTACGTTTATATGGTGTGTGCACAAAAGAGGAGCCGATTTTTATTGTTACGGAATATATGACAAACGGTTGTTTGTTGAATTATTTACGTGAACATGGAAAGAGTATACAGTTAGACAAACTGGTGGATTTTGCTGTTCAGGTATGATAATACACGTATTGTTTTCATTGACTGAAACTAATTTTAAAGTCATGTATTTTAAGATTGCCAGAGGGATGTGTTACCTTGAACAACGAAAATATGTTCATTGTGATCTAGCAGGTCTGTTTATTAGTTTTGAAATCGTATCATATACTTTTATGTCTATTTTTTGATAAAACAGCACGCAACATCTTGGTTGGTGAACAAAATATTGCTAAAATTGCTGATTTCGGTTTGGCCAAAGTTGTACAGGATGGACGTTTGCTGGTTGACCGTGGTATGTGTGTGTTTAGTTATCTGTGTTTAATCTGATGAAAAATAATTTTCATTTTCTTTTAAGAATCTCAGTTTCCAATAAAATGGACAGCCCCCGAAGCAGCGACAAAAAAAGAATACACAACTAAAAGTGACGTGTGGTCATATGGAATTTTGCTTTTCGAATTAGTAACAAGAGGCTCAAATCCGTATCCAGGTAAATGAAGTGAAAAAATAACGTTGTTGGATATCAACAAGAATCCACGTTTTTTTTGCAAACTCTTCTGATTCGCTTAAGCAAAAATAGAGCCTTATCTGCTATGATATTGACAAAAGAAAAAGAAACACATTCTTTTATTTCCATTTAGGTATGAGTAATAATGAGGCGTTACAAGCTGTTTTGACTGGTTATCGTATGCCACAGCCAAATGATTGTCCTGATACATATTATGATGCTATGCTCTGGTGTTGGAAAGAAAATCCGGATAATCGTCCGACATTTGAATATTTATACACATATTTTGATGATAATTTAATTCAAGGCGAAGCAAATTATAGAGAAACATAATTAAAGAATTCTGATCTGAATTTGCTCAAAATAGTTGTATATAGATAACCACGGACGAAGAACACAAGTAAAATGTCAACACCTTTATTCTTGTCCTCCAATCAGATATAGTTTAGAATACAATAATGATATCTTGCCGCCTTATTATTTTGAGCCACCGTAGCATGCTATTTTTTCAAAATTATACGTACGTATCAGTGTGCGTGTATGTATTCGGTGTTTTCTTTTCTTATAAATATCTTTTGTTTCTTTTTGCTTTTCTTCTATTCTGTCTAAACAATCTTTTATATTCCTAATGATATTTGAACAAACTACTTAAAAAACAAAAATAATGTTAGATTTAATACTCATTTTTCTATACTTACTTTCTTTGTTTTAACAGTGAAAATGACAACTGCGTTCGTACACTCAGATTGTTGTTATTGTTGTTGTTGTTGTTGTTGTTTGTTTCTTCTTTTTCTATATAATTTACTCTTTGCAACTCTCTCAATTTTACATTTGAAACTGTGCAATTATTTCAAAAAAGAAAAATCTTGCTAAAACTCACCATTCTTGCCATACTAACGAAGAATACTCACTTCTAACTGCATCTAAGCATTTTTTTTTCTTGTTTGTTACTGAACAGTCATCCATCTCTTTGTTTTTGCTAACAACGAGCAGTGTTTACTTTTCTTGGAAAGTAAATCAGTTTTGATAAATAACGAGTTCTTATTCTTCTCTTCAATCTCTTGTGTTTGTGCACAACGAACTTTAATGTTAATCTCGAATTTTTTTTCCATTTCTCATATACACTACTATCATGATCACACACACACACACACTATGAAATATTCAAATAAAGATATTCATGTTCTTCTTCTGCTTTATTAGTAATTCATTAAAGTTTGTTACGCTTTTCGTATGCGAGAAGGCTAATGGAACACTAGTTGAATAAAAACATTGTTTTGTGCAAGGGTACCAGTAATTGTTATTCACTCATATTCACTACGCTCTCTTTCGAATGCAGGAAATGAAGAAAGGTATTAAAAAAAATTAATTAATTTTGAAAATGTTTTTATTATACTCTAGTGGAAATCTTTCGATTTTTTATTTATTTACAAAAGAACTGTCTCATTCCTATCCAAGGTCATCCATTTTTGTATGTCATTTTGTTTACTGTATAACTAACGTAGATAATTTGATATTAACTCGTCAACTGATTTTGGATAATCTTGTTTTGAACAACACCAATCTCCCATTTTTGAAATCTAGACGAAATGTGAGTTATAGATACCATTTTTAATCGTATTTTGATCTACGCTTAATCAATAAAATATCTAAATGTGAATGCTAAAAATTTGAGATTAATTATATATCTTTTTCATATTGTATTTTTCGATTAAAAATGACAATAATAGTTGATTCTCGACGAATAAATTCATTTTTACGAAAAACACGTCGTGGTCATGTATTAAAAACTACACATGAATTATATTTACGAAATGATATTTCATGTGGTTCTAAATTATGTCAACTATGTACGAATGAAACGAAAATTCTTGATAATAAAGTAAATAATGGCAATCAGTTAATACCAAATGGACATTATTTAGTTGTTGATACAAACGTTGTTTTACAACAGGTAAGATGGAATACAGAAAAAGAATAAGAAAAGCCATCAAATTGTTCATTTATCTTTTAAGATTGATCTCCTTGAAGATCCATTATTTACAAATGTTATTCTACCACAAATTGTTCTCAATGAAGTAAATAGTTTAATGTAATAATATAAGACTGTTTTTTTTATTGACTATCATTTGATAATAGGTTCGACATAAGAGTTTAGCAATTTATAAACGCATTCGAACATTAATATCAGTACCGGAACGAAAATTTTTTGTATTTATTAATGAATTTAATCAGTGAGCAACAGAATCAATTACAGAAAATCGGTTAATTCTTACTCAATTTTGTTTTTCTATCTTAGAGATACATACATATTACGAAAAGCTGGTGAAAGTCCGAATGATAGAAATGACCGTGCTATTCGAAAAATTGTACAATTTTACACTGAACATTTGTTACAAAAATCAACAGGTTAGATAGTTTCAAGTATAACCTCTACAAACTTATTTTAATCAACTTATGATCATTCTTCTATCTATCAATATACGTTGTCATCAATGCCGGATGATTGTATATTCATTAAGAACTAAATACTCTAATTTTAGATATGATAGGTAGGCTAAGACCTCAGTTTGCTAAATATCAAATAAATGAGGCCACAAGTACCCTTTTACATTCTTTTCATTCATGGAAAGGTTGTTTACTTTTGATATTTTTATTTTTTCTAGGTTCGAATATGTCAATCATTCTATTGACAGATGATATGGCGAACCGTGATTTAGCACGTGCTGATGGACTTCATGCATTTACACGTTAGTACTGTGGTTTTTATTTTTTCAATGTTTAATACTCAAGGAGATTCGTGTATCTGCTTTAACCGTAGAACGCATAGCTGTGACCTTTGCAATATTGTAGATATAACTCCGCTATATTTTGTTCGTTCTGTTTGATCAACATTTCATTAGAAAGCCTAACTAAAACTGAACAAAATAGAGTGCTTTTTAATTTTTTAGTATTGAAACTGAAGTTTTTAGAAGTCAAATAAGTGAAAAAATAGTGTTTCTAAAACCGAAAATTTTCAAATAAAACTAATTTTTCAGTACCTAAGTAACACTTGACTAGACCTCCGATCTTGCCATCGGATACAGCATTCACTTCTGTACAAACTGAGCACAAAAAGTGTGCTTTGGAACCCCTGGTGTACCACGAAAACTGCCTTACAATAAGACGCACCATACTAATTACTTCATCATTTTTTCTAAAATTTAAAAAGCAATCTCTACAAACTGAGCGCAAATAAAGTGTTTATCTGTTTCTTAACAAAACAATATTTTCCATGTCTGTGGTCGCGGACGGTCCCGGCTATGCGTTCTAGGGTTAACGTACATTGATATCTCTATGAAATTAAATAATTCCCTATTAGCTAGTTTCTTCTACAAGTTCAATTCATTCATCACGAAGTAATTGTTTCTTTCGTGTTTTGGTGAATATATTTCTGATTGTAACGTAAAAATCATAAACAAATTGTTTCTTAACGTATGCATATAATTGTTGTGTACGTGATTTTTATATTACCATTAGAAATATATTCATTAAAACACGAAAGAAACAAATACAGTCCGTTGATATAACCCCATTAGTAATAAAAATAATTTTCTGAAAAATTAAACACGTTAGTAACTCATTTAACCCTTTATTCCTGACTGTCTCTCCAGATGGACATTACCATATATGATAATAATTTCTATAAAAAAAGAACGAAGTGACAAATCAAAAAATGCATATTTTTTCTAACGTAAGCTAAAAGCATAAGCTAGCAGTTGATAATAAGAAAATTTGTTTTTATCAAACCTAAACAAAGATATACTATTGTAAGTTCGGTTCGTATAATCAGCGATAGTAAAGGGTCAAGTGTTGATTCTAGTAAATACATGGTCAGCAGCATCCATACGTACATGTGATGTGACATATGCAATAAGTAACAGTACTAGTTTCCAAGCGTAAACAGATTTTTCATCATTATTCATTCCATCAAAATCGACGTAGTCATATTCTTTTATCTCATTTTGATCCTTTACTATCGGCAACTGATCATACGAACCGAACTTGAAACTCGTATATCTTTGTTTAGGCTCATGAAAACAAATTTTCTTGTTTAGCAATCGTTAGTTTATGCTGTTAGCTGATGTTAGAAAAAAAAAAATCCAGTTTTTGATTTGTTATTTCGTTTCTTTTCCAAAGAAATAAATTATTCTCATATATGGTAATGCCCATCTGGAGAGTCAGTTAGACGCAAAGAGTTAACAGTATACAGGTATATAAGAAGAAAAACAACGGAAAATAATGATCATCAAACAACGAAAACTCGAACGACGAGACAGCAGACGAGCAGACAATTGTAAAAATTCCCCGTGCAATATCTAGAAGTCTAATAATAATAGTTGTCTTAGTTTTGATGAATTGATATTTAGCAAGATAAATTAGAAAATCTTATTGACTCAAATTTATTTCGAATAATTTTATAATTTCATTACAGAATGTTAATTATTACTTTTCATAATGATACCATTGGATTTGAGCATCACCAATTGAATAAATACATTCTCGTGAGCTATTTGCTATCATCATACTCTTCATTTCAAATTTGTAAACACACCTGTGTACTGTTATATAAATAGATGCAGACTTTAGTGTAAACAAAACATATTTTTGTTAAATTCTACATCATTTTCTGCTATTATTTAGTTAAAGAATACATACAAAGTTTAAATCGTCCTGAATTATTGGATCGTCTCGTATTAAAAGAAGAATCGTTTGATCTAGAGAAAAATATTGGAAAAAGAAAAGAAGTATGTTGTTGTTGATTTTGGTTTTTGAAGTGAGACTAACATATCTATTTCTATTTTTTGTTTTTTTAATTAAAGATTATTTTTCCTGAACACATTACATTATCAGAAATTCAACGTGGTCTTAAATCTGGAAAATATTTACAAGGCACATATCAAGCTAGTAGAGAGAACTATTTAGAAGCAAATGTGTTTGTACAAGATTCGGAAAAATATACACAAGTATATTGACATAAACTAATGAATCATTGGATTAAAATAAAACTAAAACATCTCATATTTGTTTATTGCTTCTTTTTAGTTATTCGTACAAGGTTATCGAAATTTAAATCGTGCTATTCATGATGATGTTGTAGCTGTAGAAATTTTACAAGAAACAGAATGGGCAACACCGTTTAGTCTTGTTATTGATGATAAAGACGATGATCAAGGTGATTTAGTCATTGAACAAGTACGACAATTGATTAACTCGAATTTAATAAAATGGTAAAAATGAGATTATTTTTTTATTTTAAAGGAAGAAACAGGTCTTGTTGTACCTGGATCATCATCAAAAAAACAAGCATCATGTCGAATTGTGGGAATAATAAAACGTAATTGGCGTCAATATTGTGGTATTCTACAGGAATCTGTAGCTGGAGTATGTTATCATCATTTGTAATTATTCAGTTATTCATATTTTCTTTGTAAATAGGCCAAATTTCATTTATTTGTGCCACATGAACGTCGAATACCAAAAATACGAATTGAAAGTCGACAAGCTGAACAGTTGAAAAATAGTCGTGTTGTTGTACAAATTGATTGTTGGCCAAGATGTTCTCGTTATCCACAAGTACAATAAAAAAATAAAATCAATTATAGGACTTCTACAGTACCTGTACATTTACTTTTAGGGTCATTTTGTTAAAACACTAGGTCAATTAGGTGATAAAGATACAGAAAATGAAGTTATATTAGCTGAACATGACATTTTACATCACGATTTTCCTGAAGCTGTTCTCGATTGTTTACCACAAATGCCATGGAAAATTATGGATGAAGTAAGTAAGATGATTATTGATCTTTCAAAGAAAAACTAATATAGGTGAATTGTTCATAGGATTTAATTAATCGACTTGACTTAAGAAAATATATTATATTCAGTATTGATCCGCCTGGTTGTACAGATATTGATGATGCACTACATTGTCGATTACTCAAAAATGGCAATTATGAAGTAATTTTTCATTTATAAAGTCTAAAAACAAAAAGATGTGTGTGTAATGTACTATTTTAGTGTGGTGTACATATTGCTGATGTAACACATTTTGTTCGTCCAAATACGGCCATAGATTTAGAAGCACGTGAACGTGGTACAACTGTATATTTAGTTGATAGACGAATTGATATGTTACCAGTACTTCTCAGTGGAAATTTATGTTCACTGAGAGATGGAGAAGAACGGTAGACATATTTAAAAACATTATAATCAGATTAAAACTGTTTAATTTTCTTTCTTTTGTTTAGTTTGGCATTTTCTGTTTTGTGGGAATTAACTCCCGATGCAGAAATTGTAACCACAACTTTTCATAAATCAATTATTAAAAGCAGCGTAAATCTTTCTTACTATTTAATTATTAAAATATTAATATTAGTTTATATTTTGATTTAAAGGCAGCTATGACATATCAACATGCACAATCGGTTAAAGATGATCAAGGAATGCAGAATGATATAGCCAAATCACTTCGACTTTTACATTTAATTGCAGCTAAACTTCGTAAAACTCGAATGGAAAATGGGTAGGTGGTATAACAGAAACTTGATCATGTATCAAATGTTTTGTATTTGTTTTCTTTTCTTCTAGTGCTCTTGTTTTAGAATCTGCTGAAGTTCGATTTCGTCTTGATACTGAAACACATGATCCATTAGATGTTATTAATAAAGAATTACGTGAAACAAATTGGCTTGTAGAAGAATTTATGTTACTCGCTAATATTAGTGTGGCAAAAAAAATTTATGAACTATTTCCAGAATGTGCATGTTTGAGAAAACATCCAACACCGCCAGCTTCTAATTTTGATCCGTTAATCAAAGCAGCTGAAGCAAAAGTAGGCGATTTCTTTAAAAAAGAAAAACATGGACAACAACAAACGGGCCATTTGTGTATGTTACTTATTTTCTTGTTTTAAATAGGGTTTTCAAATAAAAGCAAATGTAGGCAAAGAATTGGCAGAATCATTGGATAAAGCTGTGTTACCTGATAATCCATATTTTAATACAATGTTAAGAATGTTAGCCACACGATGTATGATGCAAGCCGTATATTTTTGTAGTGGATTTCAATCGGAAGGAAAAAGTTTTGATCATTATGGTTTAGCAACACCGATTTATACACATTTTACATCACCTATAAGACGGTTAGTAGAGAAGAAAAAATATGTAAATACAAGAAATATTTGAACATGTCTGTTTAGATATTCTGATATTATTGTTCATCGTTTATTAGCAGCTGGTATTAATGCTGATGTAACATATCCGGATTTATTAAATAAACATCATTTACAACAAACATGTAATAATCTAAATTATCGTCATCGTATGGCACAATATGCGGCACGTGCATCAGTTGATCTTCATACTCAGGTAGGAATAAATAAACTTCAATACTTTTTAAAAATTTATTTTCATTATTATTTTTGTTGTTTTTTTTAGTTGTTTTTTAAAAATAGATGTACAGATGAAGAAGGTTATGTTTTGGGTGTACGTAAAAATGCTTTACAAATATTATTACCACATTATGGTCTTGAAACAACATTGTTTTTGCGAGATGAAAATGGAAAATCAATATGCAATTATAATGAAGAAGTAATTTAATTTGATATGCATAAGACAATATTTTTTATTCGTCTCTAATTTTTTAGGAAGCAACACAAACAATTAAAGATGTTACAATTCGTATGTTTGATCGTGTTACAGTACAAATATCGGTTGATCGAACAAATTTACAACGTCAGCGAATTCAAGTTCGTCTTGTTAAGCCGCCTATTGATGGATTTAGTGTTAGTCCAGTAACAAAAACACAAATGTCACTAGATGGTAGAGATGTTGACGATATTAGCGTACCGAGTAAACGAATCAAATTAACTAAGAAATAAAAAGAAGAATATAGTTTTTCTTTTCTTTTTGACTGTTATTTTTACGTATAAATATAAAAAGTTAAAAATATCTTTTTTACATGATACTAGTGACTTTTTATTACATGACGAGCAGAAATTTATTTTATTGCTGTTGTGAGAAAACTTGTTTCAGCATACACATTGCCGATATGGTTTTAGTCAACACATCTCTCCAACAAATATAAAAGTTAATGAGAAAATGGCTCGGAGAAAATTGAGCATTGTAAGATTCACACTATTCTGCTATTCGTACAGCCAACTAACACCTTGTTTTTTCTATATTTGCTTGGCTTGTTTCATGATGTAGTCGTTATCTCTGGTGTTTGTGTTAATCTCATACGACTTCTAGGTCTTCGAGAATATTTTGTCATAATTGGCAACTCGATTTGACTTTTTTTATTTGGTATGGTAGTCTGGCCTGTTGACGGTCTTTGAAGCATTTTCTACAATTAAAAAGATATATTCATCTGTAATAGAGAGTTGTCTAAACACCATAACAACTATATAGTGTAGAACTTGTAAACACTTTATCAGAATTGTTATCATTTATCGGGAAGTTGTGTATTTATGTTTCCATACAAAGTGCAGAACCACAGTGAACTAGCGGTAATCATTAAGCGCTCAAATCTTTTGGTATTATAACTTACGAGGGAACCTTTTCAGATGCCAATCTCCGATTTCAAGGATCTTTTGCCTATAGATCCTATATAGTGGTCTAGCAAAAATCCTAAAAGGATTTGGGTCCCTCTTGTGTCCCTGCTTCATTCAAAAGTAATGAATTTTTCTATTTTGCCGATACAGTGCATTAAATAAAACATTGAAAAATTCATAACTTAGTGAAAACACGGTATAAAAAGACTGAAAATTTTATAGACACTTAGGACCGCCACAGGAAAAATTTTCAGTCTTTCATACCGTGTTTTCACTGAATTATGAATTTTTCAATGTTTTATGTATCGGCAAAATAGAAAATTCATAACTTTTGAATGAAGCAACAGGGACCCAAATCCTTTTAGAGTTTTTGCTAGGCCACTATATAGGATCTCTGAGTAAAAGGTCCTTGAAATCGGAGCTTGACATCTGAAAAGGTTTCTTCGTTAGTAATGTGCATTGGAAAAAATATGCCTCTTAAAATCGAAGAGGAAAATAAAGATCATTAGTAAATCAAAACTCCTGTTGCAGTATAATAGACTAAAGATTATATTTTTATTTAATAATTGCCCGTTAAGAAACTATCATTGTTTGTCCAAGAGTAACAAAATTAGGTGTTAAACTAAAAATTCTTGATTGCTGTTGTGATTGATTTGGTGTCGTATAATGTGTGCGTGAACGTATATTATGTGTCTGTACCCGTGAAGTTTTAGTAAATGGTGATGTTATATTTGTGCAATCAATTAGCGATACTTGTTTATGATTAGAGTCGACTGTGGTCATGTTAACAGGCATATGTGATGATTGCAAAAATAAGACATGATTTAACATTGGGGCTTTTGTTATTAATTCTCCTTTCACTTTGACATTGCTTACTGATGCTGCTGATTCAGATCCTCCACCGCCACGTCCAGGTGTCCAATTTCCAGTTACGGGTGGTGGTCGATAAGCTAGCGTTGTTCCTCTTACAATCCGTTTACGCATTTCTTTTATATCGTAATTAGTAGCTGTTGGTGTCTGTTCTTTAAATGGAGTATTGAATGGTGTTTGTTGTTGCTCTTGTTGTTTTTGTTGACCTTTATTTTTAGAAGCATTGATTTCGAAACGAGCGTAAGCTTGCGCAAGATTATAGGAGACTAATGGTTTGGGTGCATCGTTTTCAGAATTATTACTAGCAATTTTTTTTCCCTCTTTATATGCTAAACCTTTATAGATATTTTTATATTTTGGTATTGGTTTAATATTGGGTAACACTTGTCGATAATATCCGGTTGGATCTTGAATATTTTGTTCTTGTTGTAAATGTTGCATATCTTCAATCAAATGTTTACTTCGTTTTGATATGGGTTTTATTTGAATAGGTGCACATGTTTTAACAGATTGCCACATATTTTCGTTTAGTTCTTGCTGTACAAATGTTTCTAACGTATTATTATTTAATTTCGATGGTGATTCAGTAATTGACACTGTTTCATCAGCAACAATACAAGGATCATTTAGTAGTGAATGATTAGAAAATTGTGTAGCAATATTTTGTTGACGATGTTGTTCGTATTGAGTAGTTGATGATGGTTTTGATATTATAGATTTTCCTTTTATGATAGATAATGGACCATCAATTATAATTTTGTGACTGTTGAGAACTGCCGATGTTTTCGGTTTTCGTGTTGAGCTAGTTGTATAAGAACGTTTTGTTTGCTGTTGACGAGAACGAGTATCGTGTGCTAAAGAGTGACGTTTTGAATTTTTATTTAATCTAAATGGTGCATCATTTGTGTTCACACTATAAATGTCACGTTCATTTTCTAAACGCGTATATTTGATTGGTTCAAAATAAACATGACCGTTGTATCCTCTCCAAACCTAGAGAAAAATTGATATACGAATAAGAATTTGTTGAGACATATAGTAGATAGTGATGTTAGAATAATATGTTTCCTTTTCTGACCGTTTTTTTTCGAAAAATCATTAGGCAACAACATTCTCTTCTTACTAGGGTTTTAAGCGCAGCAAAATGTCTCTACAGAATTTATAGAAATCTGATTAGTCGTCGGACGTTCATGTATACATCCTTAAGTACAAACAATGTGCTGTTAATATTTTTCGCCTATACAACGTATAATTTTTGATTTATATATTTTTTTTCTTTTCACTTTTAAATGGAATTAGAAGAAATATTGAAACAAACAAACACGAGATTTTCAATTTTAGATTAAATAAATCACAAAAAACATGATGATGCCTAATGTTCCAAACCTCCAGCCAGGTGTGGGTATTCCACCGGGAATGGCTGTTGTTGGTCCTGCCGCTGGTGGAGCTAATTTATTAGCTAGACAAGCACAAAATGATGAAATTATATCTCGTTGTTTACAAAATATAAACAAAATACGAGAAAATCTTAATGTTGTATTAAATACAACAACTCAAGCAGCATTGGCTGATTTCGATGATAATAATTTAAATTCTAGCACTACAAATCAAACACAAACTACAACAGGAGGCACAAATGCAACTGCTCAACCTACGTCAAATAATGTACCACCAACTCGTACACAACGTTTATTTGATCAAAAACTATGCGAAATGAGTACATCATTAGATCATTTAGGAAATTTAATTGAACAATATGATTTTAAAGCCTTACATCAATTTAATCCACTCGTTAATCATTTAAATGAATTATCGTTTGAAAAAAATGGTCAATTAATTAATGAATGGTCAAATAATTGGAAATGGGTATCAAAACTAAATGAGACACAAAATATATTAAGTCAAAATTTAACTGTACAACCCTACAGACGAACCCTTCAAAAACAATATCAACAACAACAGGGTAGATCAACAAGGTATGATCAACCATTGGCAACAGCATCGACAACAGCTGCATTAGAAAAAGCTGTTCAACAATTTGAACAACAACAACAGCAGACTTGTACAATCCAAATGACTCGTTTATCAGAACATTTAACAATTATTCGTGTTACTATTACACGTGCTAATATTGAAGTTTATCTCTATATTAGATCAACAATCGAGCATGTTACTGTTAAACCATTGAATGAGAAAAAAAATGGCCTATCATCTTCGTCAACTTCAAAATTGTCATCTGCATTTTCCTCTCCTTCTTCTTACATTGTTCTGGACTTAATAGCTGGACATATTCGAGCAGCAGCCATCTACTATTCCAATACTAGCAATGCTTCACCAGAAGGAATTATTAAAAAAGTTTTAGATTATATTCTAAAATATGTAAATTTATACCATGGGAAATGTGTTGTATGTCAAAAACATTTATTAAATGGACTACAACCAACGTGGAGAGATTTTAAAACATATGAACCTTATCATGAGGAATGTGTAAACTATTAGTGATTTTTATAAAATGTTCAGTTATTTCTTTTTTGTATATTTTTCAATGTAAAATGTTGTTAATAAAACAGAGAACAAAGAATATATGTATCTATCTTTATTATTGTTTTTAAGATATTATTAGTCTTTCTGAATGATTTTTATCCTATAGTTATCAATTGTAACAAAAAAATGACATAAGTTCAGATGACGATAGTTGGATGCAAACTGTACACGATATGAACTACTTTGTTGATAGAAAAAAATCTCGTTGTCTCAACTACAACTTACCGGGGAAAGAAAAAATGTCCTGATCTCAAAATGAGAATTTATCTTATTTTGTGAACTTTTTGTTTTCTTCTCACTGTAAGTGTTCTACCGAAATATAATAACAATAGATTTTTTATTATTATTTATTACAAACCGGCATATATATAAATATATAGATATTTACGATATTTTTAATGTACAAACACACACATGTTGTCCCTATGATGCATAATAAAAGTTACTTTTTCTCATTTTGAATTCACAATTCAAGAACAAAAACAAACACTTACCTTTCAAATATAAATTCTAATTGAATTTTCTTTAAGTAGAGAATAATTCGTTTTCTTTTTTCTTAAACAGATTCTATACAGGAGTGTAAATAGAGTAGAGAGAAGAAGAAAAAAAAACGTGAAGATTCTTTTCTCAAATAAACTTGAACAAGGATGACTTCTAAATAGTTCTAAACACTTGAAATTTGTTTCTCTATGTTTAGCATTATTATTGCATGTTATAGCATTTTTTCTCAGACCAAATGATTAGTAGACTATTATATTAAACTATTCTCTTTTCTTTGAAAAACTTTCTTAATTTATTTACTAAAGATTCTATAGATACATCAATCTTTTGTGTAACTCCTCTCTTGAATTCTTCTGAAAGAGAAAGAACAAGGAGTGAAAGTTTGTACAGAGAGAAATTGATGAAAATCTGAAAATTTTATTCATCCTATATCCTCTCCTCCTAATAAAAACGGATCAGAATGATGAATAAAAATGTTCGGTTTGGAATCAAACTAATCTTTTCCCAACAGAGATGGCGAGCTTGAGTCTATTTGAGTCGCACTTTTCTATGATTCGCACTCAAGACTCGATACACTTGATAAATTGACTCGAGTCAATTTCAAGTTAGATAAACATTTGTTATAAAGTGTTTTTAAACTTCTTGAGTAAAAAAACGTTTTTTATATGATTTGAATAATTAATTATATGGTGCCCACCTTTAGATCTAGGTTACAAAAAAAGATAATAAACAAGATAACATGTAACAAATGTTCAACAGAATGAGTAGAAACCAGTGTTATCGATTAGGAGGTGGTAGGGGATAGCAAATCACCCCCTCGTTTGGATACAGTTACTCAAAAAATTTTGACTTACTCAAATTTTTTAACAAATTTAAGTTGAGAAACTGCCTTTTATGCACCTGAGTAAGTGATTGGTTCAGAAGCTTCTGAGTAACTCATTTTTTTCTGATTAACTGAGTTACTCAGAAAAAAATTTGAGTTACTCAGCAGACTCGCCATCCTCCCACCAAAACTACTGTCGAAAACACTGGTAGAAACGAATGCTTAAAAGAATAGTAAGAGGCTAAATGTTGTTTTTTTGGAAAAATGAATCAGTAGAAAATTTATCTTTAGAAAATGAGTGGTGATGACTCGACTCAATTTTTGATGCGACTCGGACTTAGAGTTGGACTTCACAAGGTGATGATCCGTCTGTTTCTATTTCCATTTAGTAGAAAATTTAAAATCTCAGTATATCTTGTGTTGATACGATTCAAAGACATATTAAATATTACTTTTGCTTAACTAAATTAAGAACTATTGATTTCTATATGTGCAATATACTGGAATAACATAATGTAAAAAAAAAAGATTTGATACTACTTGAACTTACTTTTAATGGATGCATTGGTACGGGTCTCTTTTGTTCCAAATAATAAAATCTTGGATGCAAAAAGCCAAAACCTGGCGGTGGATCCGATGATCCAAGAACCATGAATACATCATGGTGTAATTTTGAATAACGGGGGGATTCTAACATTTCATGAACTGTTGTAGCATAATCATAGACGGAACGAGGAATTATGGTAGTATTGTAATCATTTACAGGTTCTATCTTATTTGCATCTTCGGCTCTAAAATAAATTATTATAAAAATGATGTATGTATCATACTTTCTTGAAATTTGATATCATATTATATGAGTTTTGTTCACAGTTATAGTTTAAAGGTAGAATAAATGTCTCATCGCTTGAACATTAAAGAGTTGTTCAAGGAATTAGAAATACAATGAGATTATTTACTTGTCATAATCTTCACTTATTTGAACAAGTTCCAATAATTTTTCGTTCTCGTCTTGTGTAATGTCATTTGCTTTATGTTCTTCGTTTATTGAATTTACTTCATCATTATCATCTGTATCAGATACTGATGATTTAATTTCAATATCAATATCGTCTTCATTTTCTTCATTAGAAATAAGAATCGGTTTATTCTCTATTACATTCTTTTCATTTTCATCAAGTAATGCTGTTAAGAATGTTTGATCTTGTTCGTCTTCATTAAATATATTCGACATAATTATGATTAATAATTAATGATCACATTTTAATTTTATTTCCAGTGATAGTAATTTTAATAAAATTTTTGAAAAATCTTTAATAAGATAGGCAAATGTGTCTTTAACTAAAACAACATTAAGTTATTGACTAAAAAAATAGAGAAAAATAATATTGTAAACAAAATAATTTTTTTGTCACTTCTGATCACGATACTACAGAAGAATGTAAAGAATTTTTTGTATCAGTTTCAATTTATTTGAAAAGGTATTTGTCAATTTTGTTGTACATATTACGTTTGTACAAAATGAAAAATCACTTAGATGAACTATATATGTAAAAAAATTGTGTTGTATTTTGTTCTTTATTTCCATTAACTCAAGGAAACACGAACAAATTGAAATAAAAAACATCTGTTTGCACTCCACAGTTAAAAACTTCTTGTTTTCTTAATTTAAATGACATAAATAATGTATATCAACATGTTTTTTTTAAAAGTAAAATTTTAACTTTTTCTCCTCGACTCACTCTTTTCACTTTTTTGACATTTATCTTTGATGTTTTCGTTTGAATAAGTGAATAAATAATAACAGTCTGTCAGCAGGACACCACCATTAGAGTTCTAAAAATTTGTACTACGGTTATGAGTACGGATTTGAAAAGTTTTAACAATACCGGTACTGATGGAATGAAGCCTTCGAGTTTGGATGGATACGAATATAGAAAAATTTATACTAATGGAATGTTAATTATCATATTGCGAACTACAAATTCTTTTCGTGTGTTCTTAGGATTATTCATTTTGATATCCGTCAATCTTTGTTCTATACTTTTTATTTGAAGTTAAATTAGTACAAAAGAAACCACAGGCTAGTTCATAAAAATAAACTCATTATAACGTTTTCTCAGCACCATGACAAATTCTAAAAGGGATTGATAAACTACAGTAGCACAAAAGGAATAAAAATAAAACGGAAGAAGAGAAACAAAGAAAAGAAATGTAAATGTTATCAGAGGAAGAACATCAGGCGTGATCGCTCTCTTAACGCATACGTTTTCAGAATTTGGGGTAAATGCGGCACTAAATATGAGCCAAATAAACTATTGTAGGCGGGTGAGGTGCATTCAAGGGGGAAAGCACGGAATCCTAGAATCCTGGATTCCAAGGATTCCCTATGATTCTAAAGGATTCCCCAGGATTCCATAGGATTCTCTTGGAATCCATAAAATTCCCTTGAATTCTCTGAAACTTTCCCCCAAAACAGAACATGTTTGTTCTGTTTTGGGAAAAAGTATCCCAAAATATACGACACTTTTGTTCTGTTTCGGGAGAAGTGTAGAATCCCGTAGTCCACCAGATTCCATCGAAGTCTACCAGATTCCATCGGAGTCCACTAGATTCCACCGGATTCTACTAGATTCCATAGAATTTCAGGATTTCAGGATTCCGTGCTTTCCCCCTTGGGTGCATTAGACCTTCGTATGAATAGTCAATACTAAAAGGAGGATACAAGCATAAATAGCAATTATCACAGGCAATAGAATTTTGCATCATTCACATCCCAATTTTAATAATTACGTGCACTGGCGACACTCTGTCTTTCAATGCGACAGAAAGATTTTTCCGTTATTTTCACCTCTCTGATTCAGTTAAACGATGAAACCTACCCAGATGATCAAAAGCGTTTCTAGTAAAACATAGGAATCATTTTTGATGCTGATCATGTATCTGATAACTGTTTCAGTGATTGAGCCCTTAAAAATGAGAGGCAAAGTCGAGATCAAGAATTTTCGGTTGACCGATCCAGCCAGTTTGTAAAACATATCGAGTTATCTACGTGAAAACATTTTCAGAACAAGTTCTAACAGTGTTACACCAACTTTAGCGAAAGAAATGTTGAAAAGTTCGGATTGTCTGCTGTTGTTAAGATATAAAATTTTAAAACTTTGTTAAAACTTCTTTGGTAGCTTTGGAAATATTTTTACGTAGGTAATACGATGCGTTCTAGAAATTGGATGGATTAGAATCTATTCAACCGAAAGTTCTAAAGCCTTGGACTTTCTACTTTCACCCTCGAGAGCTCAAACATTGAAGCGGTTATCAGAATCGTGAGTTTATATCAAGCTGAGCACTATGCTAAAGTTGTTTCTAGATGTTTCACCTTGATGTTTTAACTTCGTTGCTGACTTTTCATTCTTTCTGTTTCGTTCTGAATAAGATATACGTGGTACATGCACACTCGTTTATTATTCAATAATTTTTTTCTTTTAATAGCAATTGCTGTTAACTAGCCGGAAAAAATTATCGCTTTTATTTTATTTACAACTTGTTTTAAGCAACAAAACATTTAATCCTTTCTCTTTTAGATTTTATGGCTCAAGCAGTTGTCAAACCACTGCATGTGCCAGTTTTGTTAGAACATGTCTTGAAGATTCTTTGTCAGAATGAAAAACAAGTAAACAATTTATATTTTTTTTTCACGTACGTGAAACAATTACAATTTACATTCTAATTCTGTTTAGGTGTTTCTGGATATGACATTTGGTGCAGGTGGACATACGAGAGGCTTGTTGGAAAAAAATTCAAATTCGATTGTGTACAGTTTAGATCAAGATTCACTAGCATTTAATCTGGCTAATGAACTTAAACAAAAATCATATCCGTTGAGTGAGAGAAATTTAGTTTTAAATTCTCCCTGCTATCAAAAATATAATCTTATTTCTTGTTTTATTTAACAAAAGGACAAGATTGATACCATTACATGGATGTTTTAGTGATGTCAAAAATATTTTGAAACAAAAATACAATATAACAGGAAATTATTTTGATGGAATACTATTTGACGTTGGTATGAGGTAAGTAAATACTTTATAAGGCGACAAGAGCGAGAATATCTTTTGTTTCTCCACTTTTCAGTTCAATGCAATTAAGTGCGGCCGAGCGTGGCTTTTCGTTGATAAAAGAAGGTCCATTGGACATGAGAATGAATATAAACAAGTATGCCATTCTTTTTTATATTTATTCAAAATAGTAATAAATAATTCGCTTTTGTTATTGTTCTAGTAAAAAGACTGTGACAGCCTATGATCTTGTCAATAAATTAGATGAAGTATCTCTTGGTAGAATATTACGTTTATATGGTGAAGAAACTCGATATAAGAAAATTGCCGGTTGCATATGCCAGTGGCGAAATACATTTGGAAAAATCACAACAACCACACAGCTAGCAGAAGTGATTAAAATTTGTTTGGGAGGGTGTGTATTTATTATAAAATATCATTTTACAGCATTTCTCATGTTTTCTGTTAATATTTCTTAGAACTCCAGAATATGACAAATTGAATCGATCTGTTCACGTTGCAACAAAAACGTTTCAAGCATTACGAATCGTTGTTAACGATGAATTAAATGAATTGTACAATGGTCTAGAAAATGCTTACAGGCAAAGAGAATGATTTTATTTCTTTTCACGAATCAAATTTCACTAAATCTAAAAATTCAGCAAAATCTTTTTTTTATTTTACTATATATGGTTGGATAGAGCACATCGAGCTGATTCAGAAAATATCCGTTTTTTAATGTTTAAAAACGTTTTTCATGCTATTAAAGGAGTTTAAAAAAAGTATAAACCACGTTTTTTTATTTGCTTTAGTACTGAGAAAATTCATCTCTTCGAGATCAGGAACGAACAAAAATTGTAATTCTGCTTATAATTCTCTATTTTCTCTATCAGAATTCATCTTTAATCCAATACAAATATTATATGCAGAATCAGCGTCAAAAACTGAGTCGAATGATGTATTTTTTTTATACTATTCGACCACTTCTGTATATTTTTAAATCGAAAAGTGAATGAGATTTTTACCTAAAAATGAAAATCAACGAAAACTTTCGAAATATATCTCATTCGACTCCGTTTTTGACGCTGATTCCGAATATATATTTATATCGGATAAAAGGTGAATTCGGATGGAGAAAATAGAGAATTAAGACTTTTTCGTTCCTGATCTGGAAAAAATGAATTTTCTCAGTGGCGAAGCCAAATAAAAAAAAGCGATTTGGAGTACAGAAATCGGCTTCATCCCTTCACACAAAAAGCTAGATAGATTTCCAAAATTATTTATGAAGTTTTTACAGGACGAGTCCAAGACGTCCATACAGGATAGACTTTAAATATCAACCTCGAACCAACATCATTCTCATACCCAGTTTTTAATGCTGAATCTGAAAAAAATTCTTTCAAAATGTTAGCAGAACAAAAAAGAAAGAAATTTGAATTTTTTTGAAACCGAAGCGTCTCTCGAAAATTTAGACTCTTCAAATATTTTCAATTTTTCGACATGAAAAATGTTTTTCAAACGTTAAAAAATACATATTTTCTGGATCAGCTCAATGTGCTGCTCTATCCAACCATAAATAACAAAATGAAAACAAAACATTTTGCTGACTTTTTGCATTTCTGGCATCTTTTATGATTTACTTTGATTTATGCATAATAAATCTACATATTTAACTCGAGAATATTATAGTGTACTATTACCTTGCAAATTCAATGTTTTTATTTTGTTTCTAGTTTACTCAAACAAGGTGGTCATCTTGTTGCAATTAGTTTTCATTCGTTAGAAGATCGAATTGTTAAAAGACATTTTCAAGGTATTGTATTAAAACCAGATATGTTTATTTTTAATTTGGATGAAACACAATTAGCGAACGAAGCGAATCAAGAAAATCGTTATCGGTATCATAAAAAAATTATTGAAGCAGATGAAGAGGAAATTAATATCAATCCAAGATCGAGATCAGCTAAAATGAGATATGGTATCAAATTATGACAATAGAGAATCGTGTTTGTCTGTTAATCTCTTTTTTTTTTGTTATAATTGAAAAATAAACTATGGTCCATATTTTCTATAATATAAATATTTTTTCATATACCATTTAAAACAAAAATTAAAGAGTATAAAAATAAATGTTTTTAATCATATCCTAATACTTCCTTAGGTACACGTATACGAAACTGTTCATCAAATTGACTTTGCATATTTTTAATTTGTTGTCCAACATCAGTTTGTAATCGCCAACCGTAGTCGTGACCACGTGAATTTGGTAGCGTATTTGAGAAACGAGTAGTGTTTTCTAATGTTTTTGTTCGTACTTTAAGGTTTCCCTAAATATGAAAAAAAAGAATTACATTTATATATACTCTAATTTATTTCATGATGACATTGTCATAGAAACGTTTCCTGAATATTGTTCAAGATCTCAACAGTTGAGTATAGAATGAATGTATGCTTGAAGTCTAATTACTTTTGGATCATAGTCAGCCAAAAAGCCATACATCTTTTGCCATTGTTTTCGTGTTGTATCTTCTTTCTGTACACTTTCTATCCATATTTGAGCTTGATCCCATGGATTTATGCTACCATCAGTAGCTGGGGGCGCTGGTGATGTATCCGATACTTTTTGTCGGTTCGATTGAGGCGGTGAAGAGGCAGGTTCAGTTCGATTTCTGAATACAACCTTTTTAAGTGGCAAAGACTCATAAAAGAATAGTGGTATATTTACCCTTTACGAAGAAGATTGGCCATGTTGTTTAATATAGTAACGTTTCGCTAAATGTAGACAGATAAATGAGATTTATTGATTGGGAATGAATGAAGCACATATTCTGTTCGATTGATAAAACTGCTAGAGTCGAATAACTCAAGAATAAGGGATAAATATTTGTAATCATAATTAAAAACTTAAAAGCTGTCAGATACCTGGACTTAGTTAAAGTATAATTTAAACAATATATTTTATAGTCACTAAGTAGTCTCTGAAACAAATTGTCTCTTTGATTTCCTAACGAATGGAATATTTTAAATGATAGTTTGCTGAACCAGCTCACAAATTTTGCCTCATGATTTTCATTGTTGTTTAAGCTGTTTGTAAGTATATACAAATTATACTTACAAAATATTGAACTCAATTGCTCATATCATCTGTTTTACCATCTGTGCATGGCTGTTTTTTGTTCTTCACTGACTCGTTCAATCCTGTTACATTTTTTTTTTATTGTTATTTCAATATTCTTCAAATATATGATCACATGATTTTCTTCAATTTTTCTTTTTTCAATAAAAAGTGAAAGAATAATATTAAGAGTGTAAAAGAAAATCGTCCAACAAACATACACATACAAGTAACGTAGACACCAGTCTATGTGTACATTATACTGAATATATTTCAATTTGACATGAATAGTGATGGAATGAAAATTTTTTTTTTTAAGTGTCATGAAAGTGGTTTATAATTATTTTATTTTATTTATTCACAATAATATTATTATACAACAGTTTCTATGTTCATATATAACACCATATAAAATCCGGATTTTTTCTAATGCATAGATGAAGAATTTTCTGAAGAATTGATCTGCTTTGTTTTTTTGTTTAGCAAACATTTTATTTAAGTATTTTTGAACTGCATATAAAGAAACGGTAACTCTATCACTTTTACCATGATAAACAAGACTTTTCCTGTTGATTTGACTTTTACCACTATAAAATCTATTATCTGGTTTGTTGTTAAGTTTTTATTCTGCATGACCAAAGAATGTATTTAAAACCGTTAATTTTCGAAAAAATTGTTTGATCCGTCAAAATCTTATAAAATGTAATGTATCGATAAAATTTTTTGTCGAACTATATACAAGCAACTCATGTTGATCACTAGTGTGAGAACGTATCTGTTAAACAACTTTATCATAACTTTTTACTGGTTGTTTTTGTTGCGGAACACGGTCGACTATTGAGAAACCCCAAATGCTGACTCATTTAGTGCTACTCGAACTAACCATTCTCCCGTAATAAAGTGGAAGACAGAAATTTGAGCACACTCATGTTTTCTTTATGTTCCACAAATCATAAAATTTTCTCGCTCTTTGCATATTATGGTGACCAGTATTGACCGCTACTTATTTGGACATCATATTAGATCAATGTGCGACGCTCAGAAATTAATGATAAAATATTACTTTTTTTGTTAAAATATAACATTTTTTCTTGAACAATTAAATGTTTTTAAACGGATATTTAACATATACCTGAGATGATATGATAAATCAAGCGGCTTAGACGAAGTGAAAGCTTAATGCTGATAAATGGGGAAAGTTAAAACTCCAACAAGAAAATATACTCGATTACTTTTCTCGGATATGACCGAAACAATAATTTAAGGAATTTTGATGTTAATCACGAATTCGATATGGGTTTTCTGAAATGTGATTTAAAAATCAATTAATTAAAACAGAGATTGATTACTACAGTAATTTGTGTCGACTGTGTTTTGATAATAGGACGGCGATATAGAAAGATGAAGAGTTCATCTGAAGCGATCACTCTTCTTACAGAACGTTTTAAAGCGTACAAGATCTCTACTGAGCGAACAACGACAGCCAGAAAAGACGAGGAAGCGCCATCTGTCGTTTCTGACCTTTTTGAATCGACAGGAGGAGGCATCGTTTCATAAAGCCTGTTTCATTTTACAGTCACTTGCTGTCAGTTCTCTTTAAACTAAATTCACTGAATTTTTTCTTAAATCCACAATTTGTTCGAATAAGACATTATTTAGTTTTAGTAAAGTATCTACATGTTTGCTCAGTTATTCTTAGAAGTACATACCCTCTCTTTTCTGAAAACAAATCAATTTTGTTCTTGTCGTTAATAACTTAGATATACATCTGATTGTGGCTTAGTGCGTCGATAAAAACTTTCGTCTCATTTTGTTTAAAGCATAATGTTTTCTGAAAACTCGATGAAGAAGATATCCGAGAGAATCTCATAGATTATAGTTTCTTGTTTGAATAAGCCTTTTGGCCTTTATCATAGGTCTAAATAAGAATCATTTGATGTGATAAAAGTAGATTTCGTAGCATGAAATATGTTGCCACATGCTAGCACATACGGTGCACGTGTTTAAACACATAATGGGTGATGCAAGAGTTCACGTCTTCGAGTGAAGAAGGAACGACACTAGTTTGAAATTATCTAACGCTCTGATGGCTCTATATCCAGATAATCCACAATTAGATGATACTACTTCTGTTGCTGCATGTCTTCTCGGTCTTTCATCTACCTCTGTTTGCACTGCTCCTGTTCTTAATCCTTCATTTTTCATTGATAATCTCATTCCTTTTGATCCTCCACCTTCAAAACATGTTTCACATGTTTTGTTGGCACCACCTTCTGTAATAGTTTTAGATAATTTTTTTCGTAGTTTTGATGTTCTTGATGATCTAAATTCTATTGTAGGATCATGTGTTGGAACTGAAGCCGTTGCTAATCTAACTTTCGATGCTTCTTAATCACCAGTTGTTATTCCTTCCACATTGTTCACTGCTAATGCTTCATGTTCATCGAGTTCTTTGGCCTTTTCTGTACCATCACATAGACATGAATCAGTACGTAAACAAGCAACGGAGAATTACTTAACTATGGCAAATAAAAAACGGAAATTGTATGATGAACATTTAAGAAACTTCGCTGATAAATTTAATCAAGGAGATTGTGTTGGTATTAAAATTCATGATGTTGATAGAACTAATACAGATCCGAAGATTTTG